>APFE030368577.1:219268-229864 GCA_000404065.3 Pinus taeda
TTCTCCTTGCCAGTGAGAACTATTCCTATCATAGAGATGATTGAATGCATTCTGTAAAAGATTACTTCTGCTGATAT
This sequence comes from Pinus taeda, assembly GCA_000404065.3. NCBI lineage: Eukaryota > Viridiplantae > Streptophyta > Pinopsida > Pinales > Pinaceae > Pinus > Pinus taeda. The sequence continues at coordinate 219,346 of APFE030368577.1, forward strand.
AAAAAAAACTTTTGCTGATAGACTAATACTTCTGATGGAAAAAAATTTGCTCTTAAAAAACTTCTGCTGCTAAAAAAAAAGATTCTGATATGAAAATGTATTCATCCAAAATCTGAGCAGGGATAGAATTCTGCTACGCCATTTATATATCATTCATCATTGAAACAAATATTGATAACCATTCTATCACCATATATATCACTGCAACAACAATTTTAGCGCTTTTGTTTAAACCCTATCACCGTATCATAGCTATCACATAACAGGCGCATATACATAAATAATGAACGCTACCACAGTATATACTGCATATATATGAACAATTAGCGTTTGTGTTAATCTGAAGACTTGAGCTTAGCTCTGGCCAAATTAAATCTCCCAAAGCCGTCGGAAAAACGACTTCTCGTAACTGTCAAAAATATGGTTTGGTTTATCGCTCATCGAACCATAGATATCACCGTTCCATTCATTAAAATCCACTTCATGTTTACGCAAACAAAAGTGATGGCCAAGGTAAGAAAAGGAATGGTGAGAAGCTCTCCTTTCCAGATGATTATAATGTAATTCAGCATGTTAATTCATTTCATGGCACGGGGCTTCAACAGTCTCCTATTGTAATCTCCGACAACAGTGAGTAAACTCTCTATTTACCAGATGCAAATAAACAAACTAGTGATGGAACGCACGGATTTTAGGAGAGAGACCCTCTCGTCGCTTCACCGGCAGATACCTTGCAGTTATGTGCTCCTGTCATCTCTAAACCCTGACAACCAACAAACAAATACGCCTTTTCTTTCACCATTCAACAGTGGTCTATTGTATGCAGATTCTTTCAATTTGCAGTGAGCGGAGGAAGCAACGACTTTCATGGAATCATGTTTACACAAACCAAAGCATCAACAAAATCCAGCCGGAAGAATGATCTTCCAGAGGTTGACAAGAAGGTGCAACCCAAATCTTTGACAAAATCCTCTCAGAAGATAGATCTTTCAGACGATTATAAGAAGGTGCAAACCAAAAATGCAACAAAATCGAAACAGAAGAAAAATGATGAGAAGCCACAGCCTAAAGTTTCAACAAAGTCCAGCAAGAAGAATATAGTTTTCTCAGATAAGCCAAGACCTTCATGATGCTGCGAGGGCAGGTGATTTGGAAGGACTGCGACCAATCTGAATTCAACCGTTACCAACGCATGCGACAAGCATTCTCTGTCAGGCGTTAACCAAGTCAGGCATTAACCAACAGATGCATAAGCATACAGATGCGTTATGGAAGAGTAAGGGACAGAGGAGTTACAAGGGACGCCTAAAAAAGGAACCTGGGACCTGTGCTCTGATACCATGTCAGACCAGGAGTAACTCCAGAAAACTAATTCGTTTATTCATTTAGCCAGCTATCTATTATATACATGAATGTGATTGTTCAGTTCATCTTCTCGATGACTGTTCACATTCAATTCCCCCAATCACTGAGGATTAGGTGTCAACAGTGGCATCATGCCGATCAAAGTGTTGTTCTAAAGAAACCACATTCCTAGGAGTAGGATTTATAATATCTTCATGATCATCAAATCCATCCTCAGAATCTATTTGAAATTTTTCAAACTCATCCAAAGTATCAAGAAAAAGAATCACTTGTTTCTCGTCTTCAAAAACTTGCCAACGCTCTGAGTTATCTAGAACAGAAAGCCTAAATATAACTTCCATTTTTATCTTATCCTTAATCAACCCATCAAATAACTGCAAAGTAAAAGCAGCTACGACAAGCTCATCTGCCGAACTATTTTACTCTCTTGGGATAGCCTCAAGGTCAAGGGTATCAAAGTATTCCATAGTATCCCATACAACATTTCAATAACTCCTTAACCTTTGATTTTTACATGTAAATTTATTTTTAATTTGCATGATAATTAAGTCAAAATCCCCCTTGATGCTAAGCAACTTAACTCTTAGAGCCTTTGCCAACTCAAGACCTAACAACAAAGCTTCATATTCAGCAACGTTGTTGGTTGCTTTAAATTCCAATTAATAGGAAAACCTGAAAACATGACCAAGGGGTGATTTTAATACTATTCCTGCACCTTTACCATGCCTAGACGACGCACCATCAAAATACATGTACCAAACTTTATCCTTGAGATCCCCAATCTTTTTATCAACCTTATCATCGGGAAGAACTATGGAATTAGACAGAATAACATAATTCCCAATGTCAGATTGTTCTTTAATTATCTCATTATGACGTCTCTTAGGATCTTCGACATGGAATCTTCTCTCAGGCTCTCTATTAAGTTTCACAAAACCATCACCTATAGGAGAATGAATCATAGCATATGACCAATTCATTTGAATACTCCCTTCTAGATCAGAGGCCCATTTTCTAGATAAAAGCACACCCCAAGCATCAGGCACATCAACAACAACAATGTTCATAACAATCATAATGTCAGGGTAAACCGATAAATGAACTTGTAAATCCTTGATTAGACTGTGAACTTCAATCTTCTTAGAATCTATGGCACATATATTGTAGTAAGGCCTAGAAACTCTTAAATTAAGTTGTTCCATGACCCTCTTGGTCATGACACACGTTGATGCACCCGAATCCAGCATGCAATTATTCAATTTATAGCCATTAACCATCAAAGTAATAAAGAATGGTTGATGATCCTTTTTATCTGAATCCAAACTTTGCAAATATATAGGAGCATCCTGATAATCAACTTCAGGTGCCTTTTGTTGAGAAACATTCACTTGAGGAACTTCAATGGCTTTTAGTAACTTAGCCCTTTGGGAAGGAATCTTCGCAATCTCGGCAACAGGAACCCAGCTCTTTGCATTATTAAACCAACTTCCCAAATCGATATCTAATCCAGCGTTTCAATCCGGGTTAAAAATTCGAGGGGGAATTTGATTCCCACTTTGATCTTTATCCCTTCTTTGATAAGTTAAACCCTTATCTTTAGCAATTTCCATGATTTTCTTTGGAGAAGGCTTTTCGCCATATAATTTAACCATCACATCATTTTCATGCTCAAAATTATTTATACTAAAAGTTGATGTGGAAGGCATAACATCTCGACTGTTTTCCTTAACTTCCATCCAGTGTTCCATAGACAAAGAAAACTCTTTACCCACTACATTTATTTGATTACCTACCCGAAACATTCCATTATCCAAAATCCTTCTAACTGTGGGGCAAGAAGCCTCCTCATGAAGAGCATCACAGGCCCGACAATAAGGTGGAGCATCATCGAGCAAATTAGTATATTCAAGCAGATTAGGTGGTCTTTGCTCACTAGATTGACCTTTCTTCTTCCAATTATTATTTCGATTATTATTGTTATTTCTAGGCTAGAAATTCTGCATTTGAGCTCTTTCCATTTAAACCAACCTATTCTGCAAAGTGGTTATTAACTTATTTCCTTAGCATGGTTAGAGATTAATTTCACTTGGTTAAGCTCCATGCTTTCAATTTTTTGCGGTAATGCAGTAATTTTTGAATAAGGTCATTATCAGATTCTTGAACCTCTTTCCCTTTAGTTTCTTTCAATTTCATTGAAGCCCTATCAAAACCTAGGATTTCAGACTTCCCAAATGTTGCCTTATCTTTTTCAAGCTCTACCACTAAAGCTTGACAATCCCTATAATCAGGAAGTTTAGCACGTCTTAACTCATAAGAGGGCTCAGGGCTAAAGGCATCAATATAGAAGTCCTAAAGAGATTTATCAGTAGGTTTATAATTTTGAGGTAATTCCCTAATAATATCATTGAACCTCTTGTTAAATTCTTCTTCGGTCTCATTTTCTCTCTTTTCAATGATACTAATAGCTTTTACGAGATGCCTTCCTTCTCTCTTATCTCCATACTTTTCCTTAAAGGCATTAACAATCAATTGCAAAGAATCAAATGAATTACAAGGCCTTTTCATAAACCAATCTAAAGCATCCCCCTCCAAGGTAAGAAAAAAAAGAGTCATTTTTACATCTTCATGATTAAAATCAGTAGCCCTCGCATACTTACCCAGCCATGAACTAAAGGATTTTAGATGAGAGTTAGCACTAACTACATTATTGCCCTGAAAGAAAGGAAATTTATCCATCCCATGTTTTGGAATATCATTGAGATAACCTTGAATTTTAGCAAAGTTACAAGGGGCGAATATATCCATGATGTCGTGCTCGACCAAGTTAGTAAAAAGCAAAATCAGAGAGGGCTTCTTGTTCGAGATTAACAAGAAGGGTACGAGAAGAGAGTTTGTGTAATCGTACTCTGAGAGCACTTTCAGGATCAGGAGCAAGATTAACCAAACTACTTGGATGTCTTCTAGTATACACTCTTGCAGAAGATAAAGGAAGTGGAGTCGCCACTTGGACAAAAGTCTAACTCGAAATAACCCGAAAGCAAGGAACTAAGGACAAGGAACTTATCCTGGCAAGAGACGAAAGGATGAGAAGAAATAAATGAGATGAATGTCGAAGAAACCAAGGACAAAAAAAACTTTGTCCCCAGCAACGACACCAAAAAATGTTGTCGCACAGAATGTTTAGGCACCACAACAACGCTCAGATTGGGGCTGTCACCCTGATCCCCAATCTCTCAGTTTAAGATGTCTCCCTACAACAGGATAAGGGGGGTAGACCCTATGGAAAAATGGAATGAAGAAGAACTAGTTGGGAACCAACCAGTTCGGGAGACACAGTGAGGCGATCAAGTACTTGATTAAGATTTAGAAAGACTTAGGATTTGATTAGATTTTAAATGATTGATACCAATGCCTTATGGATTCAACGATCTTGCTAGGGAAATTAAGACCAAGTAATCGATTAGCGACTGCTGCTTAGATGAATGACTATCTTATTGAAATGCACTAGATGATGGGATGAAATTAGACTCGAGTATGGGAAGACACTTGCATTGCAAAATCTCTCAATCACCAAAAGGTTCTGTTTTCTTTATTAGATGAAGACTCAAAATTAAAATTCTGAAGATATTACAATTAGAACACAAGCTTAATTCGGATCTTTCTGATACAATTATAGCTCAAAGAGAACAAAACTTCTTTGCAATTTAATATCAATGTCAGCAAATTTTCACAAATATTCAGCTTAGGAAACAAAGATATGCAATCTATTGTAATTCCACGACAAAATTCTCTAACAATCGCTTGAAAATATTTGCAAAATGTCAAACATGTAACGACCATTAAATAATTCAACCAATGACGATAGATTTTAATAGATGCAAGATATTCAACAGATGCACAATGTTCTAGCAATTAAATTTCAAGAGATCCAAATACTTTAAACAACCACGAAATTTAAATGCTAACCAATTTCGATCCTAGAATTAGAAGATGTATGCTTAGTGACCCAAATCTAGGAAAATTTACCACTTTCTATAGTTAATCCTTAGATATACGAAAAAATCAAGCTTGTTTAAGTATAGAGAAATGAATGTTAATACCACGAAAGTTTTCTTTAGATTTTAGCCTTAGCACAAAAGACACCAAGAAGGAATTTTAAAATTGACGAGTTAGTTAGTCCTTAGGAAAATGTCTCGATGTGCTAAGTTTTATGAAGCAAGACTTAAAGCTGTAAATGATCAATCAAGACTTTTTGAATGTGACCAAAGTAAAACAAATCAAAATGATATAATAATTTTTTAAATTTTTTTAAGGGCCAAAGGCCACAAAAAATTTAAGATCTTTAAATGTGAAAATTTTACTTTTGATTAAAAAAAGAATTAAACTGTCTCAAAGTGACATGAAAAAATGAAGCCCTTTTTATTTTTAGGATTTTTTAGAGTTTTAAAAAAATAGATTTTATTTATTATTTTTTTTAGAATTTTTTTTAATTAAAAAAAAAAAATCAAAATCAAAATCATGAAAAAATGAAACCAAAGTAAATTCAAAATAGAAAAATAAAAAATGAAAAAATTATTTGTTTGTTTACATTTTGTATTTAAAAAAAAATGAAAGTCGAAATAAATCAAAACTAAAGGTAAATCATAAAATAAAACTACATTAAACCTATCTAAACCTACCTAACACACAAGCACAAACAAAAAGAAAAGGGAAATAGAGATTTTTTTTGTTTTTGCGAGTGTAGGTTGACAGCAAGAAAGGGTTCGATGGCAGCCACAGACGGAAGAGATGGGGTTCATAAAGGATGAGGACAGATGGAAAGCGATGAGGAGCGAGCAGGTAATATGCCGCAGGTTAGATTAGCATGTGAAGAACCACGCCAACGGAGGGGTGATCGATTTCGAGGGTCGATATCCGCGATGAAAGGATGCGGTAAAAGCCTTTGGAGAAGGCAGCACGTAGGAGGAGAAAAAACATAGAGAGGAGAGGGTAGCGAGGGTTTAGGGAGATGGAGGCGAGAAATGCAAAATGCGCAAGTCAAAGGGCTAGCGAAAGGAGAAATCAAAGGCTTGATGGAGAAGAGGCAATGATGTAATGGAATGATGCAAGAGGGAATATGGCTGCAGCAAGATGGATCCACTAGTTTGAGGGCTGGTGGAAGCACGCAAGTGCAGAATAGAGCTGTAGCAATGGCCTGGCTGCAGATCTGCAGGTTAGGAACTCGAAAAAACTTGCTGATGATAGCAAAAAAAATAAATTCGAAAATCTCTTAAAGAAGAGGAAAACCCCAACAAGAATAATACAAAGGCACTAAAACAAATCCGAAAATCTTCTATTGAAAACCCCAAGCAACATAAACGATTTCAAAATGATTTCGAAAGCCTTAGTAAGACAACCCAAACTCCAGACAACCTAGAAAAAACGAATTCCACACTTGTACTTCAGATTCATCAATGAAGCCCTCGTAAGATTATTTCCATATTTAAAATATTTGAAAACCCTTGGATTGCAAAATAATGCCCTTGCAAAAGCTGGTTTTTAGGCTAGATCTTACCCTCCAGGGTAGATCTGGTTTCAAAATCAAACTTCACCTTCAGATCTACAACTTGTACCTGAAAAGACAAACACCCAGAACTCGGATATACAGAAATAAATGAAACCCCAGAAACCAAAGTCAAAAAAATTAAAATATTTACAGATCTATGCACAAGAAAAGCAGAGGTATCAAATCTGGCGAGTGCGAGTGCAACTCCGCTCCCAGATCTAATAATCTAAGGCTCTTAAAAGCCATATTTATCAGTTTAGCACAATTTTTTTTTGAAATTTTAAATTTAAACGGAGGTGCTTCGCCCAAAACCTTTCATGTATCACCAATAAAAGGTCTTATGATAAGTCAGGGATTAAATTAAGTTGGGCTCTTCAGAAAATACGAATTGGGAGTTGGCTGGTCCAACTGAAAACTTCCCCGAACACCCGATGATCTAAAAAATCAAGAATTTCCTACACAACTTAATTTAACCATCAACATAGAGCGAGAAAACAATAATAAAATTCATATTTAATAGAGATACCTGCTATTATATTCAAAACTTAAATTAACATTCAAACCTCAGCAACTGAGCAAGATACGTGTACTCAAATCACTCTTTGGAAAGCTATCATCAATGGCTAAAAAGAAATCTATGCATGAAAATGACACATCTTACAGTCTTTCCACGAAGAGTAACACCGGCAGAAATTAACCCCAAAGTCTTTCATCACTGCTCATAAAAAAGATTATAAGAGAGCTTTCATTTAGCACACGACTCAAAGATTGGATCAATCAACTGACAAATGACCTCCTATTTAAAGATAAATCTTCCAATGGCTAGTTCGAGTGATCCTTGTCAAAGCAATCTCGACCGTCGATGAGAATTAAAATTTCTTTTAATCTCATCTGTCGAAATATTAAATTCTTGAGGAAATTCGATTTTTTCAATTAAATGCTTTTAATTAACTCAAAAATAAGGATTTTGAGTTAATTTTCTCAAAAATTTAACTTTGACTTAAACCCCCAGGACCAAAGGCTTAAAATTTAGCAAAATAATTAATTTACCTCAGTCTAGGGACCTTTTAAAATTTGAATTTTAAGGACCCACGAATTTTGCCTTTGGAAGACTTAAATTTACCTAGGACTTATAATTAATTAAATTTCTAACTTAGGATTTTAATTAATTTTTGGCTAGAAAATTTAATTAGTTAACCTATGAGGGGATAAATTATTTTTCCAACCCTCAAGATACTTTATATCATCATTTTCATATATTTTACATCACAAAGGGGAAAACCCATCTAAAATAGACCCTCATAGACTACCCATTTCTATGACACAAATATAATCCAGCAGACGAAGCAATTTGTAATAAAATAACCTAACTAAATAGTTAGGATTATTCCCAAATCACTTTTACATAGAATCGATCTATAACACTAGGACTCGCCTAAGATCCCAGTGACAAAATTCATTCCGTCTTTGGGGTAAGGTCGAAGAAAATGTCTACCAACCATCCAAGAATGGATCGGTGAGACAAAAAAACTCCCGGAATGTAGATCGTCACCAGAAAAATAGGTTTACCTAGGCAATTACATACATGACATAGATCTGCTGAAATTATTTGCATCATAGACATGCAGAATGGGTTTACATTATAACATGACAATCAGATTGATGATGAAAGCTGGACGGCACGGACACATCGATCAGGAGCAATATCTTTTGTGAAAAAGGGGGTTTACTGCTATCAGTCGTTGACATGTAGTTGTCAACAATCCCCATATTTTCCCTGAAATAATCAAACTTTGTTCTTCCAAGGGCCTTGGTGAGGATGTCTGCCACCTGTTCTCCTACAGGAGTGTAGCTCAACTGTACAACTCCTCGTTGGACACACTCTCTGACAAAGTGACACCGGATATCAATATGCTTTGACCAATCATGAAATAATGGATTCTCAGAGAGCTTGATGCAACTCTGATTATCGCACATGATCTTGGTCGCCTCGATTTTTCTTCAAAATAAGTTCACGAGCAATTTTCTGAGCCATATGGCCTCACACGAAGCTGTGCTCGCCGCCATATATTTTGCCTCACATGAGCTCAGATCCATGGACTTCTATTTCCTACTACACTAGGAGGTCATTCCTGATCCAATGTTGAAATAGTACCAAGAGGTAGTTTTCTGATCCACTAAACTTCCTGCCCAATCTGCATCAGTAAATCCACTCAATCTGATATCCTTACTCCTGGTGTACAAGAGTCCATAATCAATTGTTCCCTGTAAATATCTGAGAACATGTTTGGTTGTTGCCCAATGCGCCCTCTTCAGTTCCAGCATGAACTGACTGACGGTGTTGACAGTGTAGCGAATGTCTGGCCTGGTATTGACCAAATACATCAGGGACCCTATGAGTTGACTGTATAAGGTGGGATCAACATCCTTGTCTTCTGATGCATCAATCTTCTTCTAGTTGGTGATCATTGGAGTAGCCATGGGTCAACAGTCTTCCATCCTGAATCTCTTCAGGATTTCTATAGCATATCTCCTTTGCCCAAAGAAGATCTCTCCCTTTTGCTGCCAAACTTCCAACCCTAGGAAATAATGCATTCGTCCCAAATCCTTCATATCAAATTTTGTGGCTAGATTCTTCTTGCAGTCCTTGATGAGGCTGGATGATCCTGTCAAAAAGATATGGTCCACATACAATACTAAGAGATCTCCACATACAATACTAAGATTAGCGGCTCATTCTCTACAACCAGATAGTAGAGATTTGGATATGCGTCACTCTTGACAAATCCTATCTTCTGCAAGTAGCCACCGATTCAACCATACCATGCTCTACGTGCCTGTTTCAGCCCACACAAGGCTTTCTTCAACCTGCATACATGAGACTTCTTCTCATGTGTCTTAAAGACCTCTAGTTGTTCAATTCATACCTCTTCTTCTATCACCCCATTCAGAAATGTCGTTTTGACGTCTATCTGATGAATCTCCCATCCCATCTGTGCTGCAAGACATATCATGTTCTTATAGATGTATACCTAGCTACCGGAGTGAAAGTCTCTTCGTAATCAATTCCTTCCTTCTGAGCATACCCCTTAGCCACAACCCTGGCTTTATGTTTCTCTACACTGGCGTCTGCAGCGTATTTGATCTTGTAGATCCATCTTGAACCTACCACTGATCTGTCTTGAGGCCTTGGCACTACCTCCTTGACATCGTTCACCATTATGGAGTTGTACCCCTCTACCATCGCATCTAGCCAAACTTGATGTTGAGTTGCCTCCTGGAAACTGGCAGGATCCCCATCCTGAGCTACTAATGTCTGATATCTATCTGGTTGTTTTCGCTCCCTCTTATTGTTTCTTGGCTCACTGATGAAGTCCTCTGCGTCTCGCAAAATATGATGAAGTTCCCTACTAGTTCTTCCTCTGCTAGCAGGTGCTTTTGTTGGCTCCTCCTCATCTTCTGAATCTTCCTGACCCAAGGAAGAATTCTTTACTTCCGTTGGTTGAAAAGGTTTAACCAATGGCTACTCTTTTGACTACTCCTCGAAAGGCATTTGATGAGATTTTCTGAAAGCCCTGTCCTCCAAGAAGTTCACATCTTGTCGAACCA
>APFE030368577.1:244257-311895 GCA_000404065.3 Pinus taeda
TAAGTAGGATTTTTTAATAGTTAAAAATTTCCCGCAAAACGGGATTTTTTAATTATTTTCTATATAATGGCATAAATAAGTGGCCTTAGGAAATGTCTGGGGCGTATGACCACTCGAAATTCATCCTCAGAGGCCCAGCATTATCCTAGAGCCTACTTTGGGGGTCAAAAAATGACTTAGAGTCCCTCAAAAGCCGATTTTTCAAGTGACAGTAGTAAAAATGAAGAAAAAATTCAAAAAATGAATAATTGGAAAAATTTATAAATTTTTCCAAAGTCAAAATAAATCAAATTTTGACATGGAAAGTTAAACAGAGAATCAAGGGTGATGTGGCAAGCACGTGGGACCCACCGCATAAGGTACAACAAGCTCAAGTCAAAAGGATGGTCAAAGGCATCACATAAGGTGCATGAAGTGCTACGTATGGCTAATAATTTACATGTGATTTAATTCAAATATAATGGATTTGATTTAAGCCAAAGTCTTATGTTAAAAGTGTGAGTGGAGAGTGGACCCGACCTCACCCTCCTACTCTACGTATGGGAAATTGAAAGAGAAATACGCATAACTCAGCCAACAGCAAACACACGTATGCCAAATCATATTACACGCTGGCCCAATCAAATTTTAATGCAGTCATCAGAGATCTACGCAGATTTGGAGGGTTGATTAAGTGTGAGATATTTCAGATTTAGTGGAGTATGTCTCCACTTTGGTCTTACACAGAAATACACACAGCTACCTGTCAGATTCCACGCAGTCAACGCGCATACGGCAAAGAAGCTCCACGCAGCAAATCAACACATGGTTTAAATTTCTTTGATGGCAGAGTTGATTAAGGAAAACGTGGAGTATGTCTCCACCATACTTAGCTCATCTTTCCACGTGTACGCAGCTCTACAGTCCAGCCTGTACGCATCAATTGAGATCAGCATATACGCACAGCTAATTGGCAGTTGGGCACACAGTTGGCAGTGGTTGATTGCAATTAGTTTGATGGCTAATTTAGTGGGATATTGCTCCCACTCATCTCCACAATATTTCACACATGACAGCCTCAATATATTCACGTAGTTTGCCAATGGATGAACGCTGATTCTCAAGGGAGACATACACAGCCAGTTAGGGATCAGTTTACAACAGTTATCTCCAGCAAGTGGACAGTCAAGCAGCCACTTGGAAATTCGTTGAAGCATTGAGATCTCCACCTGATTTCCACTTGTCATTGGAATTTTCCTTGGGATCATCTACCATTTTCTTATTTATGAGTCTTGAGCTCTCATTTTGATATCATAGAACGAGTTGTTGGGCTTGCGGAGACTCTGCTGGATTTTGTACTCATCTTTCATATAAATAAATAAAAGTCTTTGGGGTTACTAGCTTCTCTTGTGGTGCACTCTTTGGTTGATGAGGTATACCTATGTCGTTTGATGTTATTATTCATTTGATTTTACATTTGCTATCTAGTTGTTTCTCTTTGTGCATTTGCCTGAAGGCATTATTGTCTAGGGAGGAGAGATTTGCAGCTATCTCAAATCTCCTTTGGGCTTGGTATATTTTGTGCTCTCGTTGTAGCTTGTCATTGTCGGTTCAATGACAAGCTCAACTTGGTCTCTATATGCCAAGTCTCTTTTGCACTAACAATTGGTTTGCAGGCATTTTTTATTTAAGGACAGGTTGCCAACTCTATTGGAGTGTGAGGACTTCTTCGGTTGGAATAGTCACCTCCAAGGATATCAAAGGTCCCACAAGTTGTTCAAGCCAACAATCTCATAAGACATCAAAAGATTTACTCAAGAGGGGGTTTCTTGAGCCCTTTGCTTATTTTATATCTTGAAAAATTATCACATATTTTCTTCTTTCATTTGTGTGCATATTGGTTTTATCTAGCATTTGAGGCCCTATTTCTTTTGCATGCTAACTCTTTTGCTTGCTGTCCTACAGGTGTTTCTGGGGGTAATTCAAGTTTGAAGAAAAAAGCTAAAGCATAAGCTAAGTAACCTCTTTCCATTTGGAAACCCAAGTCCAAGGTTATTTGGGTTTTAACTTGAAAACATTTGACTTCATTCTAAGCAAATAAAAAATAAAATAAAAAATTTCATTTCTTAAAGAGCAACGCTTTGAAGGCACTGGTTGTTTATGTGTTTCATGCTTATCTTATGTGTTTATGGCTATTGCTCATATCAGGTTTTGCTTATAAATCTTAAATAAATAATCTATTTAACTCTAACAATTCTCCTAGAAACTCGCATCTTTGTTTTTAGCTTAACTTTTCATTAGGGACCACCCCCCTTAGCTAACCTAGGAGATAGCTCAAACAGAGAGAGTTGGGATTAGTGTGACAACCCCTTCTCTAAATTCCCTGCCACCAACCACACCTTGTGGGGTTGAAGGCTTTTCTCACTGACTTGTAGGAAGGTATAGGCGGCAGGGTCAACAAGGACAAGCAACATTTTGTCAGGGCAGACTGTAATATTCCTAATTAGCCATGGCTAATTGGAATATTCGATTTTGCTCAATTTTGCCTTCTATAGTTATTTATAAATAAAAAGGTGAAGAAAAGGGGACATAACTCACTTTTAGAATAAAGCCACTCCCTAGTAGCACAACGTTGTGACTTAAAGGGGAGCCATGGGGGCCAAAGGACCACGCAGAGATGGGGCCCATGCAAACACTTGGAGGGAATGTGCAGATGGAAAGGAACACGTGGCAAGAGAGGGATTACGTTGGAGGAGGTGGGCCTTGGGATTGAGAAAGGCCAACGCTATAAAGGAGAGAGGAGCCTCCTCATTTTGTCATTTGATCATGTGCATTTGAGCTAGTCACTTTGACTTAAAGCACGCTGGCTGTTTAGCCTGTTTGCAGCACTGTTTAGTGCAACGAGTGTCTCCGTTCGGAGATCTCACCCTTAGCCCCGGGGGACTTTGAGTGCCTACTCGGGCAAGGTAGTTTTCAGCAGTCTTTTGCAGGAGGATTTATTTTTGGAGTGAGGAGGAACTGAGCATTTTTGGGTAACTACACAGTCTTGAGAGAGGGACGTAGTTCATTTTGGGTGGAGTTCCGAATTGGGGTTTTGCAGAGAATTTGAGCTAGGAGATTGAGCAAGGGATCAACCTTGCATGTTGGAGGATTTTGGCAGAGTTTCGAGCCGAGTTTTGGAGGATTCTATTCAGTGGCAGCGCAAAGCCTTGAGGGACAGCGTAGATCCCCAAGGGGGTGATTTTCCAGGGTCGGCTATTTCAGAAAAGCTTTCTGGGTTTTTCTGGGTTTCTTGAGTAGAGTCTGATTCCAAAGTTTCAACATTTTTTGAGGAGAGGAACAGCCCCAAATCCTCATTTGATTTCCAGTAGTAGCAGCGGTACGACAACACTCCAGCAGCGTCCACGCAGTTCAAAGAAAGGCCATTCCTTTACTATTCTAAGTGTATTTCTTCACTTGCCTTGTGCAAGTCGAGGTGCCATCTTCCTGATCACCTCCTGTACTCATTCCATTACTCAGTTTAATAGAGTAGCTTAGCATTTCTCTCTACATTTCTCAAGTATCGGCTTATATTTCATGTTTACATTATTATATGTTGCACCTCTATTATTTTTATCACTTTGAGTTTCCCGGTTACTATATCATTTGGATGTATTTGGCTGGAGTTTGCTTAGGTTTGAGGGATATCCCGGAAACGAGATATTACACAATGTTTCATGAAGAAATCTGAAATAATCTTGTAAATTAATTTACAATCTAGGTGAAGTAGATTCAACTGATTGTAGTAGGATTCCTGAGACTGTTAGATTCTAGGAATTTTCACAATAAGTGGCCTTCCAGTGACTCTATAGAGTCCTTCAAATCTTGATCCTAATGTGAATGCATCTCTCATAGGTGAACCAGCAAACCAGGTCAGAACTTTTCCTTTAATGAAGGAAACCCTCATCCCTTTATCTTCCAATGCGAGTATAGATACCAAATTCTTCATTAATCCCGACACATACATAACATCATGCAGCATAATTTCCCCTAAAATTCAACTGAAATTTGACAGACCCAAAACCTTTCACGAGATGAGTGGAGTTGTCTCCAAGAATGATCTTCATCTTAGTCCCCCTCTCTACTAGATTAGAGAGGACTTCGTTGTATCTAGAGAAATGATGAGTGGACCCACTATCAACCAACTATCCCACGAATCTGGTGGAGAAGAACTAGTAAGGGCAGAACTAAGAATGTACTCAGACTTTTTTACAACATTACTTTCGTACCTGGGAGCCCTTGACTTATTTTAAGGAGGATGATCTTCTTCATGGTCGCTTGAGGAATCCCTTCTTCTTCTTTCATATCTTCTATCGCGGTTATTTCTTTGATCGTCTTTTCTTATTTTATTATTGTTGTTGCTTCTTGTGTTGTAACGTGACCTTTTTCTCTTCTCGGGACATTCTCGAGCATAATGACCTTTCTTGTGACAATTAGAGCATTCAATATGAGATGAAGAACTATCATTCCTTCCTTTTGCATTTTGAGAAGGAGGCTTCCTTGATGGACCTCCTTTTTCCTTCTTCTTCTTTTTGTAAATAGTGATATATGCAGCGGGCTCTCCCTCTTCATGCTTTGGAATACTTCCTCTTGCTATCATCCTTGATTCTTCTTGAGTAAGCTTCCCAACAATTTCATGAAATGATGGGAGGATATTGTTGTTGCTTATTGTAGTAATGAAGGTTTCCCAAATAGGAGGGAGGCCTCTAAGATTCACAACTACTAGTTCCATGTAAGACCATTTTCTCCAACTCTTTGCAATTGATCTCTAAGGGGAGATATCCTCATAATGTAGGATTGAACAACTCTCCTTTGTTCATCTTGGTTTCTTTGAGTTGATCTTTCAAGGTGATGATCTCATTCAAATTGTTGATTTCATACATGTCGTCTATCTTGTCATACATGTCTTTAGATTTTCTTAAATTCCCAACATATGCAAGTAAATGATCTTGTAAACCATTAGCTATAATTTGCTTTGCTTTGGACTCACCTTTCTTGTACTTGTTTTTAGGGCAACGGAAGTATTTTCTGGAGGCTAGGCCATTCTTCTTAGAATGTATTCGAGCACAACATTGTTGTCAACTATGATCTCCAACTTGACTTTCCATGCAGCAAAGTTTGATGCGTCGCCCAACTTTTCATGATCCTTGAAGGTAGAGGAACACATCTTGACTTTGACTAGACAATCTTCTTTCCAATCATGATGCCTTCAATGCTTGTCTTCTTTTGGGCTTGTCCTTCACCTTGGCTCTGATACCATGTTAATTTTTCAGATTGTTCTATGTTGTTTCAATTACTTTAGCCCAATTCAATTCTTCGTTAAGAAATGCATCCAATTTTTAAAAATATTTCCAATCATAAGCAATAACTGAAGATAGAACAATATATGCAATGACAAAGAAGACAACAACACAACCATAAGAGACAACAGATTGGTCAAAGACAAAGGAAAAAACCCACAAGCGGGAAAACCCTTTCAAATATTCTTCTTTATTAGATCATCATAAAATGTTTTAGCAGAGAGTAAAATGAGCCCAATACATAAAATTGCAACAAATATCTACAGAACAGAAGCAGAGTGCAAAAATACAGAATAGCAGAGAGAAATTCTCTATCCATTAGACCACTGAAGCCAACTAAAGGCAACTGTCAAACCCTAGATCAAAAACATGGATGCTCTCAACAAGGCAGACTGCGGGCAACTGAAACTTTTTGGTCGCTCTCTTAGCCATTGTGTGCGAGCGTCTGTGTCTGACCCAGACACTCCCTAGAAGATGTATGCTTGCGTCTGGGGACAAACACACACTGAATCGCCCCAAAATCCCAGTAGCTCCCTTCCATTTCTAGGAATCTGCATAGAAAGGGAATCGTTTTCTTGTGAAGTCTTGAACCAAAATTGTGTCCTTCTTGAAGACCTCCTAGCAAGATCTTTTGACACTTCAACCTTATAATACCTATTATAAGTGATCTCATTCTTACCGGGACTGCTCCCATCGATAAAATTCCATTAAAAAAAGGGAATTTTGGTTGTGGTGATAGTGGGCCACTAACCCTTTGTTGCTTATAGATATAGTTTACACCTTACAGTGTTTCCCTCTCCAAGGCTTGCTAGATTTTGTGAAAACATGACCATTTGCATCTAGAAATGTGAATTACCTTGAGAAATGTGAAAATGTTGATTTTGTGAAACTACCATGTTGAAAACTGTTTGAGGAATACTACATCGAGGCCAAGGCTACATACAAACGCTACATCATAACCACATAGTAAGACATGGGTGCACCTTGACGTTGGCTGGACTAACCCATTGACCAGTGATCACTCCTACATAACGAAGGCTTCTCTAAACCATGAGTCCCCTTGAGATCCATCTGCAATCTCTTGATCTATATATGACAATGAGACTAAGGACTTCTACCAAAAAGACATGCCATGGTCGATCATCACAAGGTCTAGAATACCTAAATACACAGACACATGGTTTTTACAAGGTGTTTGGCTTGTGACCTTGGAATTACAATGGTGATAAATGCAACTTGAAAATATGCATACCCCTGCTAACATGAGGGGTAACAAGACACAACCCCTCATCTTTGTAACTAGTGAATGCATATAATTATACTCCCACAAAACTCATTGCATCGTATCATTCATTCAATTATAAGTTATATATATTATTCATTCTATATGGATTTCAACCAATGTTGCAGGAAGCGTCCCCCCCCCCCCGGTTCTAAGGCCCGAAGCGCGTCCTGTGCGGATTCGTATAGGAAGCGTCCCCGGAAGCGCGCTTCCAAAATTCAGAAGTGCGCTTTCGGCTATTTTGGACGCTTCTTGGACGCTTCATGGACGCTTCTGCCTATTTTGGACGCTTTCGCCTATTTTGGACGCTTAGTAGATATAATCACAATTTACTACTTTTGTCATAGATTACTCATTAGACTTGTAGGCTTATGAATTTGAATTGAACCTCTTTTGTCTTGGCAGTGACCAAGTGACATATTTTGTAAACATTATTATTTGAATTTTGAACATGACAAATGTTGACAGTTGCTCACTTGCTAGATAAATCATAATTTGCTCTATGTTTTATGTTTTATAATATGCTTAAAATTTGATGTATGTTTGTAATCGCTAGAATATAGATGGTTGATGTACATACTAGTAACTACAATGGAATCATGGATGCCATATCTATCTTGATTTATGCAAAAATATGCATGTTTTCATGTCTTCTAACACTAATTTGGTATTTGGGATGTTTGTTTTGAGTATAAATGCAAAAAAATATGGAGTTGTCTATAATGCGACTTTTTGGAGATTTCGGTGACGGAATCCGGCGGAAGAAATGAGGTTAAATCTTGATTTTTAGCAGTTAAAATGGTTTTTTAACTGCATATTTGGATTCAGGACCCTGAAAAACCCCTGGGACCCTTTGATTGTGCAGAAACTAGCTATCAAACTTGGGATTCCAATAAATTGCTACCGGATTTTGACCGGAAAAATCCGCCGGAAAGGCTTTCAAAAAGTCTCATTATAGACAACTGCAATATATATATATATATAGCAAACGCTTCGCTTCCTAGATTTTTGGAAAATGACACTTCCGCGTCCCCACTTCCAAAAAACGTCCCCGCTTTATGCAACATTGATTTCAACTCATTGTCCTTATGTTGGATATTTCCATAAATAAGCTACTGTTCATTATGGGAAATTTAAGATTTGGAATATTTGCAATGATCAAATGAGTAAATAAAGCTATCGATCTCTAAAAAATATAGATCTAGAATGGATTTGGTTTAAGTGGAAAAGTATCTAATATAACTTTATTTTCTTACAATAATTGATGCATTTAGTATGTAAATGAGCTTAACATGAGACAATTTCCAAATTGGCATCTACAATAGCCAAGCCTTTTAAATGATACCAGCTTCTACTTATAATAGAACACCACATGTTGACTTAAGTGCCATGCATCTTTTCTTACGGTGGGCTCGTTACATACATATATATGAAAGAAGATATATGGAAGCCAGAAAAATATAGTAATGCTTGTAGAGACCAAATGGGCACAAACAAAGAAAGATCTTTAAGGATCATAAAATATGTTGACTTGCAATAAGAAATAGAGTTGCTTGATTATTCCTTCCCAAATTATTTCCTACAAGGAACTTGATGGCAACCATAGTGGGAGAACTTCTACCAAAAAAAATGTGTCTGCATACTCTTAATCAAATAAGGAAATCATACTAAAAATTATACATTAGGCAACCTCTTGGGTTCCCATAGGCATGTCCATCATACTTCCAACCCATTATGAGACTACAATAATCAATATTATCAAAGTACAAGCAGAGAATGCGGTATTACTTGATCATAATATAGGACAATAGAACAAATGATATGAGCTATTACCTTCAGTTCACAAAATACTACGTTTTAATCTAGATCTGTGTGACCCACCCTCCAGGGAACCTATAATCTTTACTCTGTCGAGTACACTAAACCTAGGTCATAGATGTTACTTTTCAAACTTACGTCAGAGATGCTTATTGCTTATGACGAAATAGGAAAGGTGTATATAGAGAAAAATCAAGAGATAGAGATAGCATTAAAACAGAAATTTATTTTAAATTCATGGAAGAAAATTCAATCCATAAGAAATATAAGTTTGAGAACTATGGTTGACAACCACACCTCCATTTTCAAAAATTTCCTAGCAGAACTGTTATAAATGGATATTAAATGGCACAAATGTTAATATGTGAATGAGCAAAGCAAGCTTCATTTCAAGTGCCCATACCAGTACTTGGGAGAAATTATAAATGTAAGACATATCATACCATCATACTTTGAAGTGCTGTATATCCTTTCAACCAAATGCATGGCCAAATTGTTGACCAGTTCAACCATAAACTTGTCATCCTCCTCTCTTGCCAATAAGATCTGCAAGGTATCTAAATACAAATTACGGGTCAGTCTACAATATTTTCTTACAAAAAAAGATTTAAAAAAAAACTATGAAATCCATGTAGATTTTTAGAAGATGCACAAAAAAAATAAGAGAGGAAGATTTTCATTAATTGTCCATGAGACCAAACCAGTGTGGTATAATGGATTACAGCTTTGCAGTGCAAACCTTTACACAATAAAAGAGCATTTAAATTGCATGAAAGCACAAAACACCAGGGTGATTACAGAAGGGTGGGTGGACTTGTATAGTCCAATACCCTCTATCAAAGTATTCATCAGATTGCCCATGTAGGTTGCGTCAAGCCTTCCTGGAATGTGACTCTGAGCACCCTTGCCTTGTGGAACATCATTCTTGTTGCCCTCTTAGCAATGCCTTCCATATGATTGTTTTGAATACCATGAAATGTCCCTTTTCCAAGAACAAAGATCAGAAATAAATAATTTATCTATTTATGTCATCTTAAAGGTGATGGTGAATAGTTATAAATTAAAAAAGGGACTATTAAGTGACTTTGATTTAATTAAGAAATAAAAATCATAAAGTCACTTTATCATAAAAAAAGGTGACCCATGGTATCTCAGCAACCAATGGTATTTGGATGAGGGAAAATTATAAAAAAGAAGATGAAAGTTCAATGGGTAATGAATGAGTATATTTTCTTAATTGTCTCAAGAACTCTTGTAGCTTACAGTGGGAGGGAGAAACCCTCATTAGGTTTCCTGGTTTCAATGTTGAAATACACACCCTAGCTAGTGATGATTGGTTTCAGTAGTTGTAAAGCCACTCTAGCTGATCATATACATTGCTTGAGAGGCCAAATTGATTATTAGAGGAGGCCGAATTTTTAAGACTTCTAGAGAGTTGAATTGGATTATTCAGTGGGACTGTGTTAGTTTTTGTAGCATCAGACAGGTGTTCTAGTCTTGATTTGTATGTAAGAGACTAAGGAACATGAGATATTCAAAACCCAAAAAAGGTTTCATGAGATAAGCTTGTGAAACGCCTTAATTAAATTAATTAGCCATCATTTAAATTTTTGCTAAGTCTAACTCAGAAAAATTGGTTAATTAATAGGAATTAAGGAAAGGTAAGAAAGCTCTAGAAACTCAAACGGATTGAGTTTGAGATGATCTTCGCCATTGATAACGATTTAAAAGGTGGTTGTTGGTGATCCAAAGAGAGATTATAAGAGTAGGTCGATGGGTTGAAGAAAATACACTTGAGCACAAGAGGAAGACATTGAAACTCCAGAGAGAGTTCGATTTGCAAGAGCAGTGATTTAGCGCAGCATCAGAGATTAGGAGGCAGAGTTAGCTTGAGGGTCAACAAAAGGATCATGGGAGAGAATTTCCTCTAGAAATTATCTACAATTTATCAACTATTCCAGTAGTTGCGTAAAGGCTAGAGAAGCCTACGCAGGAGGGCAAGAAGAGTAATTTAATTTGGTTGTTTCAAAGGGAGATTGGGCTCCAAATTGTTGGGAATAATTTTTGGAGGTGGCTAGAGTAATTTTCCAGGAGGAATCAACTCTCAATTTCATCAGCGATTATTTATCCCAGAGTGTCTTATGTGCAAAGTTGTGCAAGGCCAAGAGGAGGAGCTTTAGTGGGTGGCTGAGGAAGCCCGTTTTGGCATGGATCTTGACAGGGGGCAGTGGAGATATTATAGCCGGAGGATTGCCAGTATTTCACCATCCAAATATTGTAATCTCATTCCTTGCTGAAGACATAATAAAATAAACCCTCATCCGCTGCACTGGTTTTCCCAGTTGGGTTTTTCTGGGGACTTTTTTCCAAAAATATTGGTGTCATTTTTATTGTGTGTGTGCGCATCTATTTTCTTAGTTCCAATTTATTTTTTTCACCGTAATTTTACTGTGAAGAATTGCAGTGTGATTTCTTTGTTATTTTCCATAACAAATAAACTGCATAATTAATTAGTTAGAAGAATAAATTTCAGTGATTGCAATTTCAAGTAATTTTCACATGCTATTAGAACATTAAAAATCAGATCAGAGGATCAATAGCAAGAGCATAGTTTTAAAGACCGAAACTGGTGACTGGACCGATCCACCTAATAAACCAGGTTTCAAACTGACACTAGTCAGATCTCAATGAACCAGATTTTTAAAAAATACATTAAATAATTATTTTTTAATGAAAAAAAACTATTTTTAAGATTTAAAACCATGATTCCAAGCCAATAGAAACAAAATATGCAAAGTTTTCTCATTTATATACCATGTAAAGGTGAATATATCAAAATGGCACTGAGTGCAATACATATCATTGACAAAATACATAAGAAATGAAGCTCTAAATGGCTTATAAAGTCCAAAAACAATGCTACAAGCTATGAGGCCATTGGCCTACTACAAGACTACAAGTATAGACTCTACACATGATCAATCATCAAATTCATCACCACTACTAAACACGTGATCATATCAAGAGCTACATAGACATCATCTGGTTCAGAATCTGAGGATGCCTCAGCGTCATCCGCAACCTCAGTAGCATTGCCACCAATAACAATAGAAGTGGACCTAATGGAAGCACAAGTTGGTCAAGCTACACAACTAGTGCCTTCCATTGGTTGTTTTCCTTTCCTTGATGTGGCTACTAATCCTGGTTCTCATGGTGCCACCAAATCTGCTTTAGTTGAAGGTTGTATTGCACGAAGACAAGATCATTTAACCGTTTTTGTTCCAAACGGTTTCTCTTCTTCGTGTGTATGCGCTCAAAAATAGACCAATTGTGCTCACAACCTGAAGAACTGCAAGTTTGGCGGAAGACTCTAATTGCAAACTTTTGCAATTAAGGACATTGGCCGCCAAATGACTCCCACTAATGTGATGCAAAGAGAAAAGGCATTAATAAGTAACTTAGTTCATTCCATTTCTTATTTACAAATTACAAGTATTTATAGATAATTTTAATTGTAAATTTGTAAACAGTTTAACTTGAAAAGAAAAACAAATTGGAAATTGGAATTGCTTACCTAGTTGATCCACATCTCTTGCCATCTTTGCCAAGATTTTGCCAAAGGTACCAAATACCATACTGAAAAGAGTAAGTTGTCTATGTATTTCCAATTGGTTTGCATGGATAGGGACCATGCACTCCAAGCAATCAATCAATCCAGCTCTAACCTCCCTGCCTTGCAGATCTCCTAGCCGAGCTTTATAATGATACTTTGGGTTCAAAAAATACCCATTTGTATGTATAAGACAATGGATTTGTTATCAATGATCTCCCATATACAGCCATATTTAGCTAACCTATCCTTGTAAGCTTCTTGTATCTGCTCCTTTTCCTGATACCCTCATAAATGTAGCCCATGGCCAATTTTTCCCCATCCACCATTCTTAGCACATTAACAAGGAACTTGGTAATTTTAACAAGCTCTGCAGAGCTTTTCCAAAATTAATTGTCAAACAATTTCTCTTTGGTGTCTTTGCAGTCTTGTCTACAAGCCCAACGAGATTCAGTCCAATCATCAGAAGAAAACATTTTATGCCGCTTTTTCTGTTGAGCATTAATACATTGCAACGTGAGGAAGTGAGTTGCAAATCTCGTAATTGCAGGCCTAACAAGCTCTTTGCCCCTAATGTTTTTCCTCATTAGGCTCAATACCCATGAGTGGTTGTAAATGTATTTTTTAATGCACTTGGCATACTCTACGATGTTGTTTACCCACTCCACTTTGCCTATGTCCTCAAGCATGAGGTCTATGTAACGTGTAGCACACGGAGTCCAAAATATGGTCCTATATTTGGACTCAAGCATCTTTCTAGCAAGAACATAATTTGAGGCATTATTTGTAATGACCTGCATAATATTTTGCTCCCCCACTTCCTGAATAATGTCATCCAAAAGCTCAAATAGAAGGGTTGCATCCTTCACCATATCAGATGCATCAAGTGATCTAAAAAACATGGTTCCTTGAGGGCAAGAAACAAGGAAATTAATGATAGTGCAATTCTTTCCATTAGTCCATCCATCTGACATGATGGAACATTGTTTTGAGCCATGAATCCCTATACTCAGCCAAATACTCATCAATGGAAGAAATCTCTTTTTGCAAAAGAGCTCCCCTCAAGTCATGCATACTAGGGCCTTTGAAGCCCTTTCCTGTAGCTATAACAGAGTCCCACATAGCTTGATAATAAGGTGAGCGAGCAACATTAAATGGGATATCTGCATCATATCACCATCTGGCAATGTATTGATAAGAAGTTTCTTTGCATTGCTTTTTCCAATGTTGATCCAAAGTGGGTTGACGACTTGGCTGGGAGGAAGCGGGATTAGAAGAGGCAATGGTGGTAGACGATGAGAAATAACTCTAGATGGTTGTTCTCTTTGTTCCTTTTGATTGTTGGCCAAGAGAAGGAGGAACATAGTAAAAGGGGTCATTGGTGGAAGGGATCGAAGAGAAGTCTTGAATCTCATAACATTATACCCACTCTCTTTCATGGCTTCTAATAATTCCCTCTTCCTTGCAATGCCATCTTGGATGGCCTTCTCCCTAGTCGTATTCTCCTCAAACTTTTCAAACTTGGAAAGGTATTCTGCCCTAAGACCTAACAATTCATTTCATGCTTCACATGGCTTTACTTGGCCTCTTATCCTAGTCAAGTGTTGTTAACTTGTTTCAATCTAAGAATACCCCCACCTCCAATAAATTTATGCCAAAATTTGCATATCATTTTTCCATCAATCAAATCACAATTGGCCAATGCACTGTTCTTGGCTTTTGGAGCCATGTTAGCTTGAAATAATTAAATTTTGCAAAGAAATTTGCCATTTCAAAAAAATTGCAGCTAAGAAAAATGGAAACCAAAGCTAAATTTAGGGAAAAAAATGCACATGTAGCCTACAAAATTTGATAGTATAGAACACATAAAAAAATTTAATACATGGACAACAATGAAATGAGGAACTTTTCAAGTGAATATCCTTACCTGGAAATGAAAACTAGGTTCCTTAGCCTCCTCTTGAAAATGCCAACTCCACTGATAGCTCCAAACTATTTCCAAAATAGGTCCAACTCCAACTCCAAACCTCCAAGATGACTACTCCAGCAAAAACTCAACACTCTCCAAGCTCCCAATCAAACACAAAAAAACTCCAAATGAGATGTGTGAGACAAATGAGAGGGGTAAGCTCCTTTTAAAGGCTTGGAAAGGGTGTTTTTGGAGGGAAAAAACACCCTGGAACCTTCCTAAACT
The DNA here is from genome assembly GCA_000404065.3 of Pinus taeda. Classification (NCBI taxonomy): domain Eukaryota; kingdom Viridiplantae; phylum Streptophyta; class Pinopsida; order Pinales; family Pinaceae; genus Pinus; species Pinus taeda. Next base: position 258,480 of record APFE030368577.1, read on the forward strand.
ATGTTGTGTGGGTTTGCCACGGCCTTGGCAGTGAACCAGCCAGTTTAGGACGGAACCGGCTAGTTTGGCCATAAACCGGTTGGTTTCGTCCTAAACTAGCCGGTTAGGACTAGTTTATGTGTTTTCCGGTGAGGAGGGGTCTTAAACCCGATTTTTCTACCGGTTTGACCCGATCGCTAATGAACCGGTCGGTTTGACCGGTTTCCAATTCAAGCCAGCCGTTTTAAAACATTGAGCAAGAGGGAGAAATTTTGTAGTTTCAAAGAGAGTTCTGAATAGAATTTCTCAAATCTGCGCAGACCACCAGGAAGTATGAATTGGAGAGGCAGAGGGTTTGATTTTCAGTTGCAGCCAGCAGAAAAATTCGATTAGCCTCAGAAGCAAAAATTTTGCAGGTGTGGATTTGCTGGATAGAGGGTTCCAGTGAGAAGATCAGTTAGTTCGATTTTGGCGCAATTGGTTTACAGTTAGTCTAGCAGTTGCAAACTAGTGTTGGGTGGAAGATGAAAGTAACACTGAAAATTATACTCAGGATGTCTTCAGTAGATTTTTCACATTTCTCTAGTATGGCTACAGGAATATTCAACATTCAAGAGGCTACAAATTTATCTTCCAAGTTGGAGGATGAATTCGCTCAGATAGCTTGCCTCTCTAGCTCAACTTCACAGGGTATCTGGTATATCGATAGTGGAGCATCAACTCACATGACAAGGGTTAGAGAATACTTCTCTAGTTACAAGAAGGAACAAATGGACTTCCAGATTCAGATGGGAAACAAGAGTAAATGCACTCCAGTTGGAGTAGATACCATCGCGATTCAGAGGGAATCAGGAGAAAGCACTAATGTTATAGATGTGTTGCATGTGCCCGACTTGTGTATGAACCTTATTTCAGTATCCCAGCTACAGGATAAGGGATATGATGTCCACTTTGTAGGTAAGAAGGTGTTTATCAAACACCAGAGCTGGAAAAAAGTGAAGCAAATTGGAGTTTTAAGCAATAGGTTATACAAGTTGTAGCTCAATTCTCCAAAGACACTAGTTATTGCCACCTATTGCCTGATATACCACCATCTGCTTGATCATTTCCCTTGCTGCTTCGCAAGGATGGAACCTACATCAAATGGATGTCAAGGCTGTTTTCTTGCATGGTTCGATTAAAGAGGAAGTCTATGTGGAACAATCCGAGGGGTTTGAAATTCATAATCTGAAATCTCATGTATGCATGTTGAAGAAAGCTCTCTATGGGCTAAAGCAAGCGCCCCAAGCTTGGTATGAGAGGATCGATAGCTATTTGATGAAGCTGAGACTCACTAGGAGTGAAGTCGATCCAAACCTTTATTTTAAGGTTGAAGATGATAAGCCTCTCATACTGTTGTTGTATGTGGATGACCTCTTTCTGACTGGTGCAGACCCTCTAATTCACAAATGTAAGAGGGAGTTGGCTTCCGAATTTGAGATGAAGGACCTAGGACTGATCCACTACTTCCTAGGATTGGAGGTCTGGCAAAAACCAAGAGAAATTTTCCTATCTCAAGGAAAATACGTGGTGAAGATATTGGAAAGATTTGGGATGGGGGACTGCAAGCCCGTGACTATCCCGATGGAACTTAACTTCAAGAAGTTATGCGGTAGTGTTGTCGGACCTGAATTGGGAAATGCTACCAAGTATCGTCAACTCATAGGAGCATTGATGTTCTTGGTGAACTCCCATCCGGATATATGTTTTGTAGTCAACACCTTGAGCCAATATATGGTTGAGCCTCATCACTCACATTGGATTGGTGCCAAGAATCTTCTAAGATATCTTTGGGGCACAATCATTCATGGACTGAGATACACTATCGGAGATGTGAGGCTACATGGTTATTCCAATGTTGATTGGGCAAGCAGTGTGGTGGATCGCAAGAGCACTTCTGGGTGCTATTTCTCTTTGGGTTCTACTTCGATATCCTAGATGAGCAGGAAGTAGAAGTCGGTGGCTTTGAGCACCGCTGAGGCCGAATACATTGCTGCGAGTATGGCCTCTTGTGAAGCTGTTTGGTTGAGGAAGCTCTTCAATGAGCTGTTTGGACATACGTTGGATACTACCATGATCCTCTGCGACAACAAGAGTGGGATTTGTTTATCAAAGAATCCCGTATTTCATGATCGCTCCAAGCACATTGATATCAAGTACCACTTTATCTGAGATATCGTACAACGAGGAGCAATAAAGGTCGTTGACATTTTGATGAAGCCCCTGGGAAAGGTCAAATTCTTGACTTTTGGAGCGATGAGCAACCATAGGGTGAGTGGTTCAGCCTTTCCCTAGTGGTTTGCTATGTATAGGGTGAGTGGTCCAGCCTTCCCCTGTGATACCCCGTGGCAACATGTAGGCGAGATGAGTGGTTCATCCTTCTCCTGCTGAGACATCCTACCCATGCAGTCTGTGACTCATGGGAAGTACCTCTCATTTGGCCAATGAGTAGGGAAATGAGGATAGGGACCATAGTACTACCGATGGACGCATCGTGTACTACCGTACTCCCTTTGCTAGGATGATATTGATCTGGGATCAATTGGAACTGACTTCAGGTCAGTAAGAGTGGTATGAGACGCTCTTTATTTGGAACTGATTTCGGATCAGTAAGAGTGGTATGACACACTCTCTTCATTGGAACTGACTTCAAGTCAGCAAGAGTGGTATGAGACACTCTCTTTTATCTGAGACTAACTTCAGGTCAGTAAGAGTGGTATGAGATACTCTTTTATCTGGGACTGACTTCAAGTCAGTAGAGAATGGTATGATACATTCTCAATCACTTCTTCTTCTTCATAATTCAGCAGAGCAGAGTAGAGCAGTGCATTGATGGCAAAGATAGTACCGACAGACAGATGGATTAGCAGATGGAGTTCTCCCTAGTTAAGAGGGAGTGTTAAAATTGGCAACTAGGCCAAACTCCATATCGGTCGCCTCATTTATCGTAGCTGATATTTTTCTTGGATTCTCTCTCCAAGAGGTGTAGGATTGATCTAACAATCATTTGATTCCGACGTGTATTCATGGAGATATGAATTTATTTGTATTCTTAACAATTTGTCAAGGTCGGCCAACAAGCAAAACAATTGTTTTCACCCCCAGTGTATCCTCAATGTTGCATATAAAAGGAAGAGACCTTGTGGCATAATTTCACTCATCTCATCTCTCACATCCTTCTGTCTCTACTCTTGATTGGATGCATAAGGAGCAACATCTCTCTCACACATGTGGCTGGAAGAAGGGTTTTCTAATTAGGGCAAAGTTGACCTAGGTTGGTCGAAGTTGCAGGGTGTCTATTTTGACCAGCGTGGACTCCTCTTTCACTGTGGATTGGGTTAGGTTGCCTCTCCTTGGTAGGCCACATTTCTGAACCGCTATTTTGACCACTCTTTGACCACACTTTGACCAACGTTGACTATCAAAGAGTTGACCACAGGTTTGACCAGACGTTCACTGAAGTTTGACTGAATTTTCAGACTGTTTTGGGTTGGCTCTTCTTGCTTTTGGAGGTCGAGTTGACTGAGCGTTGATCGGGGTTGACTAGAGGTCAAATCTGACCTGTATGGCCAGCATTGACTTTGTTGGTTAGGGTTTTGCAGTTGCTGCCATAAAATTACAGAATTGTATATTTGTACTATCTCTTTCTCCCTGCTGAATTATTGAATAATATAAGAAAAATTGATCAAGGGTTTCCCCACATTGGGGTTTTTCCCTGGATGGTGCCACATCTTGTGTCCTCTTGTCTTGGCTTGTCTTCTACTGTTTATATTTATGTTCTATCTACATTTTACTATCATGCTGATGTGATTGCTATTCTGGAAATTGATATTGGGATAATAAGAAATTTGAAGTAAATTTCTCTTAAGCATAGAACATACCAAAATTAACATCATGATTTCCTCCTTTGGCATACTTTGTGCATTCTTCAAGAAGAATTAGACATGGATGCTTTGTGACCTCGAGTGCAATTGAAAATTCTCCTATTAAAAGCCCCATTATACCACCCCATAATGAACTATTGGCAAGTGTGAAATCCTGTAGGCACCAAGAACTAGCTAGATCCCCATCTAAAAGACTTGTTGCCATCTGTTGTCACATGCTCCATCAATTCCAATCTGTAAAGGGTTTCTATCAAGTTCTTTGATCCCTAAATCATCATCATGGCCCACAATTTCTTCCCTTTTTCCACCAATGATTAGACCCTATTGACCCACCTGTTGTTGTATGTGAAAAATTGATAAAAATAACGCTTATTGCAATCAATTAGTAATTATCCAATGTATTTAATTCTGAGCAAAATTATTTTCCTACAAATACTAAATAAAAAAATGATAGCAATATTCACAAAAATAAAGTACAAAACTTTGATAGAAAACCAACCACAAAATGGACACAATTATTTTTGGACAAAACGCCCGTGGAAAAACCCAATTTGATCTGGATTTAAACAGGAACGCAACAACTTACAGAGATAACCATAAATACAGAGATGCATTAGAAATAACACTTCATTTCATCAATGTAAAATACTAAAATATGCTTACAAACAGAGAAAGAAATAAACTAACTCGGGCGATGTTAGCTTATCTCTGAGGAGAGATGTGGTGGCTACATGCCTTTGAAATGTGTTACAATGAGGCTCGAAGGCCTATTTATTGTTAAGAAACAATGGAAAACCCTAAACATCCAAAAACCTAAGAGATGAAGCGAAAAACTATGGACCCCGTTTGGGTAAATTGGTACATCAACTTCCCGGGGTCGTAACTTTGGCATACGATCTATGTTTGACGCGCACAATACCTCGTTAGAAAGATCTATCCAAGGACTACAACTTTTGAGTGAGCAACATCAGTTTATGGACCCATATTGCTCTCAGTTTTCCTAGAAAACGTCATTTAGGGCCTCAAAACGGCTCCAAATGTTTAGGACCCGAAAAACTGCTAAAATAGTAAACTGTTCTACAATTAAGGAAACTGAAAAACTAAAAGAAACAATGGTGGGGGTCCAAGTGGAATTGGCGGGTGACCACTAATATCCACTTGGATCATTCCTCCCCCCTTAGGAAGCAATGGTCCCCATTGCATTGAGTTCCTCCATGAGATGAGGAAACTTCTGCTGAACTTGGTCCCTGCTGAGCCACTTGCCTTGGTGAAGGAATTGGCTTGCTTTGACAACTCAATACAGTTGGATCTTTTGCTGGCGAGTGTGCTTGATCTACGTGTCCATGATCCGATCAGTTGCAATTTGTTCCATGCAATCTGGATTTAACTCTGTTGGTGTGACCTGTCTGCAATGTCGGATGTGTCTAATAATGGTGGAAAGTATGGCCGAAGGTGGTCCACATTGAACACTAGGTGCAGGCCAAGGAATGGTGGAATGTTGAGCTCAAATGCATTGTCTCCCACATCCTTGGTAATGGTGTAAGGACCATATCGGAGTGGTATGAGTTTTCGATAGGCTCCGGTAAGGCGTTCATTTTGCAAATGCAACCGGACTTTGTCGCCCACCTGAAACTTGTGTGGCACCCGATGTTGATCATGTTGTTGCTTGTACTTGGCATTTGATTTCTCCAGAATGTCATGGACCTGCTGGCGGATATGTTGGACGTGCTCAATGAAGTTGTTTTCCTTATCTATTTCGGACTCGACATGAGTCGAATCTGCCTGAGTAGCTGCAAATGGCATGGCCACATCAATGGGACATAGTGGTTGGAATCCCAAGCCCACCTGAAAAGGGTTGTGGCCAGTCGAGCTGTGGAGAGCCCGATTATCACTATGTTGAACATAGGGGAGGCTCTCATCCCATGTGCGTGGATGCTTTGAGTTGTACATGCACAGAATGTGTACGATCATTGTGTTGACAACCTCTGTCTGGCTATCAGTTTGGGGATGGAAGGTCATGGACATAGTGAGTTTGGTGTCCAGCATCAACCATAGACTAGACCAAAATGTACTGAGGAACCTGTTGTCCCAATCTGAGATGATAAACTATGGGATTCCAAAGTGTACCCACACTCGTTCAAAGAACAATTTAGCAATGGCTTCTACTGTGATATTCTTCTTGCACGCCACTATAATGGCCATCTTCGAGATATTGTCGATGACCACAAAAACACAGTCGTTGCCATGCTTAGTAGACGGAAGACCCGACATGTAATCCATGGATATGTATTCCCAAGGTCAACTAGGGGTAGGCAGCGGAGTATAGAGGCGTTGCTTCTTGATGGTCGATTTGGCAATGGCCCAGGAAGTGCAGGATCTGATGTACTTCCCGACATCATGTCGAAGATTCGGTCAATAATAATACTTCTACAGTACTGCCACCATTTTCTCGACCCCAAAATGCCCAACAACCCGACTGTAGTGTGCTTCCCAAATCATCTTGGCACGTTCAGTTGAAGGAACACAAAGGTGACCTAGGTGGCATAACAAGGCATCCTGGAGGTGAAAATCTACAACATGCTGACCCTCCAAGAGTGTCTGGTATGTGTGGCCAAATTCTGGGTCGCTTTGTAGAGAAGTGGCCAATTAGAAGTCTCGTGCCCACAAGAGTTGATCACGGTGGTTAACGCCATGATTGGTGGTTGATTGAGGCAATCTGCAACATTATTGGTGTTGCCCTTCTTATACTTGATATTCAAATGGAACTGTTGCAGGTATGTGGACCACTTTTGATGGCGATCATTCTGCAACTTCCCTTGCGTCTGTATGAACTGCAGGGGTCGGTGGTCTGTGTGGATGACCGTTTTCTTCCCCAAAATGTAATGCTTCCATTGTCGGCAGGCCTACACAATGGAATACATCTCTTTGTCATAAGTGGGATACTTCCGGACTGTGTCTGAAAGTGTCTCACTATGATATGCCAATGGATGCCCATGTTGAGTAAGGACTGCCCCAATAGCATAGTCAAAGGCATCTATCTCGATCTCAAATGGTTGCAAGTCTGGTAATGCGAGCATAGGTGTTGAGCAAAGGCGATGTTTCAACCAATGTGGAAAAAGTCGAAGTCGGGATTAAATCGGCAAGGGTCCAAAAGTTGAAAAAGTCATTAAAGTCGGGGGCTTTTCGAAAAAGTCGGCAAAATTAAACGGCCAGCCAAAAAAATAAAAAAAAATCGGGATTTAATCGGCCAGCCAAAAAAATAAAAAAATCGGGATTTAATCGGGATTTATTCCCGACTTTTTCCACACTAGTTTCAACTCTGTGAATGCCTTTTGTTGAGATTCAGACCAAAGGAATTTTGCTTTCACTCCTCCCTTGGTGACCTGACTCAAGGGCCAAGTGATATGAGAAATCCCAACACGAACCTACAGTAGAAGTTGGCAAGACCCAGAAAGTTACGGAGCTCTGTTAGAGTGGTTGGAGATGGCCAATCTCAAATGACTTGGATCTTGGCTGGATCCACATGCACCCCTCGTTCATCAATAATGTATCCCAGATACTGAACTTGGGTCATGCCAAAAGTCCATTTCTCCAAATTGGCACATAACTTGTGTTTGCCACAATATTTGGAGAACCTGTCGGATGTGGTGGAGGTGCTCTTCCCAACTCTGGCTGAAGATCAAGATGTCATCCAAGTATACCACTGCAAATGGGTTGGTGAATGGCCACAAGATGTCATCCATTAGCCTCATGAAGGTTACAGGAACATTCGTCAACCCGAAAGGCATAACCAACCATTCGAAAAGGCCTTCCTTGGCTTTGAAGGCAGTCTTCCACACATCAGAGGGTTTCATTGGTACCTAGTGATATCATGACTTCAAATCGATCTTGCTGAAATATTTTGCCCCCTTCAGTTGGTCCAGAAGGTCATCAATCATGGGGATCGGGTACCTATTGCGGACAATGATCTTGTTTAGCACCCGAAAGTCAATACAGAGTCTCCAAATCCCATCCTTCTTCTATACCAACATGATCGGGCTCCTGCAGGGCGATGAACTCGGTCGGATGTGACCTTTCTGCAACAACTCCTGAATCTGCATCTTGATTTCATCATTCTCCATAACGGAGTGCTGATAGATTGGTCCATTGGGCAATGACGCACCTGGGGTCAAATCGATGGAGTTCTTGACCTGACAGTGCAGAGGAACCCCTGCAGAGGAGGTGAAGATGTCCTCGTACTCCTCTACAACCTTGTCCATCTGTAGTTGTCGTGCGGAGGTGCCCTGTCTGGAGGTCGTGGCTGCCGTCTTCTTCTTTCCTTGAGGGCGTATCACCAGGAAAACAAATTTCCCGGTTTTGGAAATGAGCTTACTGCATTGTTTATGCAGTAACCAAAGAGATGGTGGTAGGTGGTGCTACCTCTAGTATCCTGTACAACTTATTTCCCAAAGTAACAATCACAGCACGAGGCCTTGACTCATACACAACATGTCGCTTCCAAAAGTATGGTTGGCCTAATAATACATCACAAACATCAAGGGGAGCAATGTCACATAATACCTCATCCGTGAAGGGCTTGATGTTGTATGGAAGGCAACATTGCTGGGTCACACGAAGATCCTGTCCTTGGTGAAGCCACCCGATGGTGTATGGTTGTGGATGTGTTGTAGTCGGTAAGCCCAGCCACTTCACGACTTTTGCTGAAATGAGGTTCTTTTGGCTCCCGCTGTCGACAATGAACTATAGCAGGGAGCCCTTTACCCACATCTGGGAGTGGAAGAGGTGCTCCTCCTCCTCTAGATCTTTGGGTTCCTCCTTCTGGATCTTCGTGGTGGCCATGGTGGCGTTGGGCTCCGCATCGATAATCTACTTCCCTTTGTCATTCCCCTTTTCGAGTTCTGACTCAGAGTCGGAACATGCATCTGATTCCGAAGACTTTAGCTCGGCCACCAATGACTGCTTGGCCCGACACTCACTTGTGTTGTGAGTGGAGCTCTTATGGAACTCACACCACTTTCCCATGTCCTTCTTCAGCTTCGCAGTGTTGTTCTTTGCTTGCGGCTTTGGAAAGTTGTCCTAGGCCACCGCGGCTTGGCTTTGTCCTTTGTTCAGCGGTTTAGGGGCGCCTTTCCCTTGCTTCGGATTTGCAGATCCAAAATCTCACTTCTTCTGTTTAAGCTTCTGCTCGATCTTGACAATGTATTGATACATCGTGTCGAGCGAGGAGATATCCAGGAACTCCATCTCATCTTGGATGTACCTGTGTAGGCAACCGCAATATTTGAGTACCAAATGCAACTTAGAATCCTTGATACCAGACTTTGTGCGAAGGGTATGAAAAATATTGGTAAACTCAAGCATGTCTTCATCCCTTCCCTATCGCAGCGTGGTCCACTTTATGCATTAATCCTCATAGCTTCTGACAGGGTAGTACTGCTCCTTGATGCCATTCCGAAATGAATTCCAGGTGGGTGTGGCTAAAAACAGTGAGGTCGTACTTTCATCCTTTTGCTTGCAGTAGGTTTCCCACCAGTCCTTGACATGGGGTGCGGCTTTGAGAAGAGTGAAAGAAATCTTTTCCCAGCCGAAAAAATCATGAACAGAAAAATACCCTTCTAGCAGATTCAACCATTTATCTACAGCGTTTGCATCTATCTGACCCTCAAATATGGGAATGTCAAAGTTAACTTGTACCTTAAAGGGTATGGCGCCTCTAGAGTAGCTGGTGGAAGTAGAAGTGTCACCCCTGGGTGGTCACTGAAGGATCTGGACAAAGTTGTCCATCATCGCGTTCCTTTGTCACTTGAGGGCCTCTTCGAGAAAGATTTTGATAGGATATCCTGCCCCCTCGTCTTTCTTTTCATTCGCCATGGGAGGTTGTCGGGATTTGTGAGGCTGGTCTTGCAAAAGTTCGACCAATTCAAGCCCTAACTCCTTATATCCCGACCTCGTTGGGGACATGCAAAGAAAAACAGAGAAAAAGAAGACCCCTCTAATACCAATGATCCGGATTTAAACAGGAACACAACAAATTACAGAGATAACCATAAATACAGAGATGCAACAGAAATAATACTTCATTTCAGTAATGTAAAATACTGAAATATGCTTACAAACAGAAATGGAAATAAACTAGCTCGGGCGATGGTAGCTTATCTCTGAGGAGAGATGTGGCAGCTACATGCCTCTGAACTGTCTTACAATGAGGCTCGAAGGCCTATTTATTACTGAGAAACAATGGAAAACCCTAAACATCCAAAAACCTAACCCTAGGAGATGAAGCGCCAAACCATAGACCCCGTTTTGGTAAATTGGTACATCAACTTCCCGGGGTCGTAACTTTGGCATACGATCTCTGTTTGACATGCACAATACCTTGTTAGAAAGATCTATCCAAGGACTACAACTTTTGAGTGAGCAATAGAAAGATCTATCCGAGGACTACAACATTTAAGTGAGCAACATCGGTCCATGGACTGTTGTTGCTCCTAGTTTTCCCAAAAAACATCGTTTAGGGCCTCAAAATGGCTCCGGAAGTTCAGGACCCGAAAAACTGCTAAAAATAGTAAATTGTGCTACAATTAAGGAAACTGAAAAACTGAAAGAAACAATGGTGGGGGTCCAAGTGGAATTGGTGGGAGGCCACCAATATCCACCTGGATCACAATTCTTCAAATCTAAGGGTCTTCTCATTATCTTCAACAAATTATGCAATTAATAATATTACAATATTGCTTTCCAAACCCCGGCAAAGCTTCGGCAAAATATTTCTTCACCTCCTCAATTCAATCTAACCATTGGAAGGCTCATGACCTCCCTATGCATCCTGACTGTAACAACCCATCTAAACTAATCCACTAACATAAAGTTTTAAACTTTATATTAAAACGGATATAATAAACCATAAAACAAATATGAATTAAACTTTAAAATAAATATGATTAGACTTTATTAAATATAAATTTTAAACTTTATAAATATATATATTAAACTTTATAAAATTAAACTTATAATAAAAATAAAATAAAAAATAAAAGAAAACACCTTTATATAAAGGGGCGCATAAACCAAATGGGATACATAAGAACAGACATAAGACAGCAGGGGCAAAATATCTGAGAGCCGCAAAAATGCATGGAAGGCGTGTCGGGAGGAGGGAAGGCGATGGCTGCAGGTAGGAGGGCGGCCACCGCCAAGCCCGTAGTTAAAACCGGAGGTCTGAACCAAGAAATGGGGTTGGAAGAACGGAGTGAGAAACCAGGAGGAGGGATTCAGCAGTGAGAGAGGTCTGCCATTGGAAGAGCTTTAATCCGTCTGAGGTTCTGGGCACGGGGGACAGTGAGCTTCTGTGAGAAGCTTACTGGATTGAGCAGCCAGTTTCTGCTCAGTCTGGCTGGGTGGAATTGGTCTCCCGGAAATTGGATCAGAATAGCCACAGCATCATCATCGACACAAGTTTAGTAGCAGTTCAGGTAAGTACAAATTTGAAATTCCTATACGCTTCCTGTATTTCAGTTTTGGTTCTTACACATGGTATCGAAGCACAATGTTCAAACCCTGGGATCTTACAGGCCCTAGAAGTAACTAATTCCTGTAGCTTGCATCCACCGATTGAAATTAGGTTGCAGGGAATTCAATTATATGTTGTAACCCCACAAATTTCCACTTGAAAACTGGACGGTCGTCTTAACATGTAGGGATATATTTCCCACGTATTATTTTTTGCCAGTTCAGTCAAATTTATACAAAAGGGAGGACCACATGCAGAACTGTCGATATTCTTCTCTGAGACTCAGACGCACAGGATATCAACGTTTACTCATAAAACCGCTTATTTCTAGCACCTAGAGTGAATTCCGAACGCACTCAAAGGCAACCTCAATGAACAAGTCTAATCCTTGGATGAAATTTTCCAGCACACCATACGCCCATCAACCTGACGACCAGGGGCACTCTTATAAAATCGCTAACGGGCACCTGATGTCTACAGCCCCGCAGTATTGAAACTGCGACCCTGGGGACTGCGCGTATTCCTCGTCAGCGAAGTGGTTTTCCTCCAGGAAAGGCGGTGATGAGTGTCAGTAATTTCCTTACAATTTTATTTTTTTTACAGCAGCCACAACTGTTAAAAGCTTCCAAACCCTTAGTCTGTTGACATAAAAGTTTCCTAAAGGGTTTCGATGAATTTCGTGTATATCGCATTCATTTTAGGGTATATTATCATTGCCGCGAGGGTTATTTTTTTTAATTCATTATTGAACGTTTTCGCTACAGCCTCAGTTGTCTACTTCATCATCGATTTGTTCGACTGTGAAATCGTCAAGTCTTTTTTTTTTAACAATTCCTAACCTAATTCCAGCTCCACAGCCGCTAGGAATGATGGGAAAATTACGCTCATTCATTGGTTGCCATAAACAGTGTTTGGACATCCGAAGTCCACAGTGAAAAATGCGTTCGGCGTAAAAATTGAAGCCGCGGGGATTTGACCCCAAGCCATTGCCAACAGAACACTCAATATAACACATGGTTGTCGTCAGGCCAACAACCCATTCGTCACAATGTATATACCTCTTAGTTCCATCGACCTACTTTTGTGGTCATTTATTGGACTTCAAAAAAAAAAAATTATATTATCTTTACTTAGAATCTTGGACTCAGATGCAACTGTCTCAGTGAAAGTATCGAACTGGATTCTGGAGGTAACTTGAAACCTCAATTTCGTGCTATTATCTTTACTTAGAATCTTGATACACAGATGCATATGCTTGCCGTTTTAGCATTTTTTTTAGGTGGGATTTTCCGGTACCCCTGTTGTTCATGGCATGTAACTCTCTGTCCTATGATGTGCTTATTTGTTCCATATAATTAACATCTCAAAAAAAAAAAAGTTACATTTAAAAATAAATAAATAAAAACAAGGCAAACAAAAGATGCATGATCATTTAGAAATTATAAGTTTAAAATTACAATGTTATAGACCAATACACATAATCTGTGATATACTAGCACTTCCAAGAACATGTTTTAGGGTCCTTTTAAGGTTTGGGTACCAGACCTGCTTTAAACGTCTTATTTTGTGTAGTTTTTATGTTTTCCTCTGAATTTTCAGTCTAGAATCCATTAGAAATCATGCAGTGGGATAAGCTACATTGTCAGACTTTTACGGTTTACCACATCCATCTTACTCTTGGGGTTCTAAAGGAACTACATCTGGATTACGCAATTAATTTAGAAGGATCAAATAACGTGTATAAACATAGTTTGTCATTCTCATCACAATCTAAATTTCTGTTTGCATGATAATGAACAATTTATTTCAACTTTTTGAATTACAACAAATTATATGCTGAATAATTGCTTGTTAGAGTCTACGCTTCCCTCCACCCTTCACTAACTAACCCTCCAGATGTTTGTGCTTTAGAATCACCTACTTTTGATCATGACAACCTATTCCCCAACACCATGCTCACCCTTCTACCAAGTCTGCCCTTGCCTACATAGTCCTGGCACCTCAGTGCCCTGTGTAGAGACCTTAGCACCAACAACCATGGAACAGACAGCAACATTGTAAACAAAGCTCCTTTGCGACACTTGGTAGGCATGTTGATTAATGCATAAATAAAGAAATATTGTGGATTATATGTTACATTTCTTTAGATGGATACATGGTTGGAAGACACCAGCCTTGGTATTGAGACCTTGCAGCACTAGAGGTACCTTGAGGCTCGATTGTTCCATTGTGTTCGGAGCACTACTTTCATTGGAAATGCTTTTTCACTTCATTCTAAATAGGTTTTTGTTTTTCCAACATGCAACCTTTAGAGCCTTTTGTCAAATTCAGAGGTAGAAGTTCAATTATGCCATTTTATTTTTATTTTATATAAATTTTTATATCCAAGAGATGATAACGGTTAAGGATACCTGATATTACATAAATATGGAAATCATGAGACCACCAAAGCAATCTTTGAAGACTGCAAGTGAATCTGATGATGTATTATCATGTGAAATTGTTGTTGCCGTTAGTGGGCACTACATAATTTCCCTCAAATGTATGATAAGGCATGCCACCCAAGCTTTCAATGCCAAAACTCTGAGGTTTGGAACATCATCATTTACAACAACCATTACCTAATCTAAATCTCTAAACATGAAAAATTATCATCTTAAAAGTTACATAACTGGTCATGTTTCCAAACACTGCCATTGTTATGCCCAGTCTTATAAAGAGATGTTTTATAGTATACTGCTGTATGACACAAGAAAGAAATTCTAGCCGCATTGATTATCACTGGTTATCTGTGAAACTTGTTTTTTTCTTTTGAGTCTTCAAATGGTATCATTTATGTAACCTGTTAGAATCTTTCTAGGGAGAGCTGATGCGACTGATAGAAATCCCAAGGTGCACAATAGAGATGGTTAAGGCGGCGGAAAAACTGGCACAGTTGCCATAAAGGTTAGTACATATATTTAGAAGAAACATTGACTTGTAAAACTGGAAGCCATTGACTCACCTAAATAATCTGGAAACCACCTTGCTAAATGTTATCTATCAAATAGGCCCCCAGTTTAGGTCAACTGGTTGTCGTCACTGTTGCTGGGCTTTTGGCTAGTTTTGTGGTGGCAGGTGCTAAAAGCTTTCTGCCCAATATTAGGAAATCTAAACGTATGATCGCACAAATTTTCTATGAATCCTGTTGCAATCAATTTGCATTTTTGCATCAACCATCAAAGTATTATGTGCAATTTATAAAGACTACTTTCCAAAGCATCCTTTAGAGAACTAAATTGTACTAATTATATCCTTTGACGGAGCCATTTTTAAACAAAACTGGTTCTAGAAATCATAATCACATTTTATCCTAATTTATTTCCTCCGTTTAAACCCAATCTACTTTTATGATTTATTGATGAATTGTATCTCTTCTAGATTTTAATCATGACATGTCTATGGTAAATTTTACGGCTAAAAGTCAAACTAATATGGAACCAAAACAACCCTTCTTTTATAGACTTAATCCATATCCAAGTAATATATTCAGAATATAAATATGTATGACCTCCCTTAAATGTAATAGCTAGATTGAGGTATGGCGGGTATGTTACCGACGTACTTTGTAACGAGACATTTAACATTTTTTTTCGTGGGTGTTATTAGGTAAATAAACTTTGGATGTCTTACCTTAGGAGCTAATAACAATACACTTCTGCATTATTCATATTAGGATAGAATACCCTGCATTAGGACAAGGAGGTCGCGAGACCACCCTCCTTGACCTCGGTACCAGTAAGATCCGCCTAGCGGGTAAAAATAGCAAAACTATACCCCTTTATGAATGTGATGTTGCAAAAGAAACTATATGTTAAAATTCAACTGTCTACCTCAAAATTTTTATATAATTTTGTGATATGTTCAGGAACCATTACAATGGTAAAGACTTATGAGTGACGGCGACGTGATCAGACAGCATCACCATCATTAAGGCCGCCATCGTCGCCATCATCGTCCCCATCGCCACCACCATCGCCATCGTCACCACCAAGACCATTATCAACATCAATCGCCCCAGCGCCAGAGTTGACTGTGATAATGAACTCTTTGGAAGCCTTATTGGAGACATTAAAAGAATCCACTAAGGCTAAAACCAAAGAGGAATTTCAACATTTGGCTACCAGTTCAGCGGAACCAAAAATTTTTGAGCCCAGAAGATTGAAAGAAGACATTTCTAGGGAGCTTCAGAAAATCAGACTCCCAGAATTCTCAGGAGATCAAGCAGGGGAATGGGCTGAAGCATGGTTGGAAGGAATGAACAGATGCTTTAGGTTAAGAGAATATTCGTCTTCAGCAAAAACAAAAATTGTCGTGTTTCAACTAAAGGAAAATGCCTTGATTTGGTGGGGAAAACTGGAAAAACAGTTACACCTTACATCGGATAATGTCCCTTGGGAACTATTTGAGGAAAGGTTCCGCGCAAAGTATTTACCTCCATACTTTCAACAACAGCAAGCCAGAGCCTTCCATACATTAATTCAAGGAAATAAAACAGTGGAAGAGTATGAGATAAGGTTTATGGAGCTTGTAAAATACATTCACTACTTAGACTGTGATGAACTCAAGCCGAACGCTTCATATTTGGCTTTTTCCCTCGCATTAGAGCATTGGTAAGCATGTGGAAACCGTCATCAGTAGCTGAGGCGGTTGAATGTAGTCGTTATGTTGAAGAGCACCTAGGAATCAAAAAAGATATGGGGCCAGTAGGGCCTTTACAATCAGGACTTCCAGGAAAGGCTCCCCGGAACTTCTTCAGCGGAGGTAGCTCGAAGCCACCTTACGGTAACAGGTTTACCCCAAGAAATTTAGGGACGAGAGCTCCCATGGCAATAAACACTATAGCCGCGGGATCATCAAACACCAGTCCATGGGCATCTCGAGGGACCGCTAGTGGAGGAAGAAATTTGAGGGGAATCAACACGAGAGGACGAAGCTCGTTCTCTAGGAATTCATGCCTGGACTCAAGAGGATCAGCGCAACTTAATTGTTGGGGATGTGGGGGACCGCATTTTCAACGTGACTGCCCAGAAGCTTCGTTGAATATATTGCATAGGACTGGAAAGGAACCGATATCAAACAATCGTAGTAATCATAGAATTCATGCAGTGGTCGACCACGACCAAGCAGCACATCAATCCACTGTAGTGGAATCTTCAGGTACTATCAATGGTATAAAACTCAAAATCTTATTTGATACTGGTGCCACAGATAGTTTCATTTCGTCATATGCATTAAACAAATGTGGGTTGGCAGCTCGTAGACAAAATGATTTCTATCAAGTGGAAATGGCCTCAGGAGAACTCCAAACCGTGGGCTTGAGTGTGGATCAATGCAAAACTGAACTAGGGGTCTGTTCGACTAAACTGAAAGTTTATGTCACAACATTAGGAACGTATGATCTTATCATAGGTATGGACTAGCTAGAAGCTCACCAAGCTTGGGTAGACTGTTATGGGAAAAGGATTCTAGGCATAAATGATGAAGGAGAAGTAATCCAAATTCAAGGAATCAAGAGGGAAGTCTCTTTACGCTACATTTCAGCAATGCAGATGAAGCATTGTTTAAGGAAAGGTTGTAGGCTTATGTAATTCAAGAAGTAAGCCAGGGAAAAGGGCCATCCCTAGGGCAATATCCGATGTTAGCCGAATTCCCGGATGTATTCCCAAAAGAGCTACCTGGATTATCCCCGGTAAGAGAATTGGATCTCACTATTGAATTGAAACCAGGTACCCAACCGATCTCTAAAACACCTTATAGAATGACAGCTCCAGAACTTCAGGAACTGCAAATTCAATTGAAGAAACTACTGGATATAGTGCATATTCGGCCCAGCACATCACCTTGGGGCGCTCCTGTAATTTTTGTGAAGAAGAAAGATGGATCTTTAAGATTATGCATAGATTATCGAGACTTGAATCAAACTACAGTAAAGAATCAATACCCTATGCCTCGAATCGACGATCTTTTCGATCAAATGAAAGGAGTTGTTGTCTTTTCCAAAATTGATCTTCGATCAGGCTATCATCAGCTAAGGATTTCTGAAAATGATATTTCCAAGACTGCATTCCGAACACGTTTTGGAAATTATGAATTTACTGTGGTATCATTTGAGTTAACAAATGCGCCAGCCGTATTCATGAATCTTATGAACAGTGTTTTCCGTAAATATCTTGATCAATTTGTGCAAGTCTTTTTAGATGATATTCTTATCTATTCCAAGAATAAAAAAGAGCATGAAGATCATTTGCGGATAGTATTGTCTTGTCGTAGAGAACGCCAATTGTATGGAAAAATATCCAAGTGTTCATTCTTTCAGGAAAGGATTCATTATTTGGGACACATCATATCAGGTGAAGGGATTTCAGTAGATCCTGAGAAGGTTAAAGCGATGATGGATTGGCCAATACCGAAAAATTCTCATGAGATACGAAGCTTTATGGGTTTAGCCGGTTATTACCGAAGATTCGTGGAGGGGTTCCCCAAAATCGCAAAGCCAATTAAACCCTTCAGCGGAAAGGTGTTAAGTATGAATGGACCGAGGAATGTAGAAAATCATTCTCTGAACTCAAAAGACTACTCACCAATGCACCGATACTAAGAGTCCCTGACATAGACAAAGATTTACAGTATGTACTAATGCATCCAAACAGGGACTGGGTGCAGCGTTGATGCAAGATAGAGGAGTAATAGCATATGCTTCCAAAAAGTTAAAACCTCATGAAGAACTTTATGCTACTCATGATTTAGAATTAGCTGTTGTAGTGCTAGCTTTAAGGATTTGGAGACACTATCTAGTGGGACGAAGTTTTACACTTAAAAAGCGACCATCAAAGTCTACAATATTTGTTCACCCAAAGAGACTTAAATGCCAAACAAAGGCGATGGAGTGAATTTCTAAGTGAATATGACTTCGGGATATCATACATTAAGGGAAAAGAAAATGTAGTAGCAGATGCTTTAAGCAGAACACCTCGGATATTTTCTCTCATACCCATTAAAGTAGACTTAAGACAGCGAGTACTGGATCATCTTATAAAAGATAGCTGGTATTTAAAAGTGAGAGCAAGTCTTGAGGGAAAAAGGGCAAAAGAATCGAAGTTCGAGGGATATGAACTAGAAAACGACAGAATCTTACGATTCCATGGAAGGATGTATATTCTTGATGATAAAGATCTTCGAGATACCATTCTTGGGGAAGCCCACAGAGCAGTATATTGTGCTCATCCTGGAGTAGGGAAAATGTATGCGGACACCAAGAAACTCTTCTTTTCGTCAGGTATGAAGCGCGATATCACCCAATTTGTTGCAAAATGTCTGGAATGTCAGCAAGTAAAAGCAGATCATTGTTACCTAACGGGCCTCTTACAAGTTACAACCCCACGACATTCCTATGTCTAAATGGGAGACCATTTCTATGGATTTTATCACTGAGCTACCTCTTACTTCTCAAAGACACAATCCCATTTTGGTAGTGGTGGATAAATTAACAAAAAGCGCCCATTTCATTCCCGTAAGAGATACTTGCGATGTTACTGACGTAGCTCGAGTATTCATAAATGAAATTATCAGATTTCATGGAGTACCTAAAAAGATTATATCCGATAGAGATTCGCGATTCACTTCTAAATTCTGGACTTGCATGCAAACAGCCTTAGGTACTCAGCTAAATTTAAGCACTGGTTACCATCTTGAGACTGATGGGCAAACTAAAAGAGTGAATCAAGTACTTGAAGACATGTTGCGAATGTATGTGATGGATCAGCAATCACACTGGGAAAAGTACTTACCCTTGGTTGAATTCGCATACAACAACAGTTACCATAGCTCGATTGGGATGCCTCCATTTGAAGCTTTATACGGCCGACCTTGCAAAACACCGTTAAGTTGGGACAGGTTAGAAGATCGAGTGATAATAGGACCAGAATTAATCCATGAAATGGAAGCGCAGGTAAGACAAATTAGACAACGATTAAAGGAAGCTCAGGATAGACAGAAGAGTTATGTTGATGCTCACAGAAAAATAGGAGGTATGAAGTAGGGGATCAGGTTTTCATCCGCATCAAGCCAAATAAAAGTACTATTCGATTCGGAAAAGGGACAAAGTTATCACCCCGATTTATTGGGCCATTTAAAGTCATGGAAAGAGTGGGACCTGTTGCCTATCGTCTTGCCCTGCCACCTCACCTGCACAGAATTCATAATGTATTTTATGTTTTTGTATTAAGACATTATATAGCTGATCTATCTCATAACCTTCAATGGAAGGAATTGCAGGTATCGGACGAGGGAGTCATAACGGTCGAACCGTTACGTATACTGGAACGTAGAGTTCGGCACTGAGGAACCGCCTGGTGGACCAAGTTAAGGTCCAATGGGACAAGTATAGTCTTGGATCAGCAACTTGGGAAAATACAGAGGACATATGTCAGAGATACCCTAATCTATGTCCATTTTGAAGAACTTTAAACTATGTCTAATATATATTTACTTCACTACAGTCAGAGACTCAGAAACATTTTGAATGATTATAGATAAACTTGAAATTTTGTGGCATAATATATGTTTAATTCCTACTAGTACATGGATACCAAAACAATATATGTGGTTCATTTTACTAAATTATAGTTGTCAAAGTAAAGTTAAGACAGTTGAATGATTTTACTTCTGAAAGAAATTAAGATATTATAGATCTGATTTATTTATACATGTCAATATGATCGATGGGATAGAAATCAGGAAGTGAATACATTCTAGATGAAAGTCAAAAGACATGCATGGAATATGGCAAAATATGTTGTATTGTAGTATAATAGATGAATTCATAAGTGAATAATACGTGAGTTATTTTGAATATGCTGATGCACATTTTACGAATGCATAGATAAGTGTATGATTGCAGGTAATAGACAGTTACCAGGATGAACACGTGATGACAGAACCTCAGAACAGTTAAAGCTCCAAGTGATTTTATGATAGGGTGTTAACCCTAAATTCTACTAGGAAGGGTGGAGGTGTTACCCACTGTTTATCCTCCGAACCCTGGAGTCATGGGAGGACTGTGCGAGTCACGCTCCCCTAGACGTATGATGATGACTGCCAAATGCCTACTAGGAATCAGGTTGGTATAGCCGACGCTGTCACCTTAGAGTTTATGGATGGTTAGGTCAGTAAAACTGACGCCATGGCATACTCCAGTAGAGGACGGATAGGATGGGTGCAGAAGAGATTAGGAAGGATAGGATGATTTTAGAATAGCTTGGGAACCTGGATAGGGAAAGTCGTGTCCATTAAAACCTTAAACCTAAAACTCTAACTTCGGGACGAAGTTTTCTAAAGGGGGAGTGTATGTAACAACCCATCTAAACTAATCCACTAACATAAAGTTTTAAACTTTATATTAAAACGGATATAATAAACCATAAAACAAATATGAATTAAACTTTAAAATAAATATGATTAGACTCTATAAATATAAATTTTAAACTTTATAAAATATAATTATATTAACCCCTTTATAAAATTTAACTTATAATAAAAATAAAATAAAAAATAAAAGAAAACACCTTTATATAAAGGGGCGCATAAACCAAATGGGATACATAAGAACAGACATAAGACAGCAGGGGCAAAATATCTGAGGGCCGCAAAAATGCATGGAAGGCGTGTCAAGAGGAGGGAAGGCGGTGGCTGCAGGTAGGAGGGCGGCCACTTCCAAGCCCACAGTTAAAACCGGAGGTCTGAACCGAGAAACGGGGCTGGAAGAACAGAGTGAGAAACCAAGAGGAGGGATTCAGCAGTAAGAGAGGTCTACCATTGGAAGAGCTTTAATCCGTCTGAGGTTCTGGGCACGAGGGACAGTGAGCTTCTGTGAGAAGCTTACTGGATTGAACAGCCAGTTTCTGCTCAGTCTGGCTGGGTGGAATTGGTCTCCCGTAAATTGGATCAGAATAGCCACAACATCATCATCGACACTAGTTCAGTAGCAGTTCAGGTAAGTACAAATTTAAAATTCCTATATGCTTCCTGTATTTCAGTTTTGGTTCTTACACTAACATGACCTTTCCAAGCAAATATGACATGTACAGTGTCACACGTGTCGCTGAGGCTCACGGCCTAAACGGAAATAACCTCTTGGCTATGTTGGCAACTCTACACCCTCCTGGAAATTTGTACGATCTCCTCCTGGAAATCTCGGCCTCCACACAGAATCTCTACCTCTCTCAGAGAAAACTTGCCCCTTTTAAAGACTAAAACCTTTAAACTCAGCCCACTTGTCTGCAAAAAGACACTAAGAGAATTCCTCCTTGGGATCTTAGAAATTGGAAAAATACTGATGAAACAAAACCTCAGAAAATATTCATTGCTTCAATTACTGTTGAAACCCTCACTAATGCCAAATCCCAGTGATCATTGTGATCTCCAAAGCTACCAATTGATTTCCCTTATAATCTCTCGCTGAGAAATCAATAAGTAAGATCTAGATCTAAAACGATCTAATCAATGGCTAAGATCACTTAGAAACTTTTCTAGAAGTCTCTAGAGGAAAATCAACCATGTCTCAATTATTACTAATTACTTTCTCTATTTCCCTAAGTTAAAACTTAGGAAAATAATTAAAATTGATTAATTAATTTAATTCAGACATTTCCATTCAAAAGAATAACTTGGGCTTCGAGATATTTTTGCTCGTGTTCCTAACCTCACTGACACCACCTGAGTCTAGAACACCTATGTGGGCTACATCAACCAACACTCCCTCTTAGCGAGGAAGGTTCTCTACGTTTTACACCACCATGCTCGCATCTAGTACACCTCTCACCTTGAGTGCCCCATGGCCTACTCCACCATGCCACATCTCTCATGGATTGTTGTTGTAAGCGATGAGTGTAAACTCATCCTTTATTTGTCTAGAGAGCTCGTCTATAAATGTCGCTTTCTGCTTATCACACTTCTTGTCACCTTTCTTTTTCTGCGATCAATCGCTGCTGTAATGACCAAACTCATGACAACCATAGCACTTGATCTTCAACATGTTCTTTTTCTTTTCCTCCTCGGATTTGGACCCTTTACCGAATCCCTTCTTCACTTTGCCCTTGCTCACAAGAGCAACATTCTCGCTACCATCTCCCTTCTGCTCAGAACTGTTGCTAGTACCACTATTGCCTTTCGCAAGGCACAATCGAAGCTCCTCCTATGTCAAGTCGTTCCAAAAGTAGTCCCAACTAGAAAAAACAGGTCTTCCACTAACCACTTGTACGAAAACATCCCACTACATTTGAAACCCATTCAAGGTTGTTCTCACAAGCTCTTTGTCCTTGACCTTCTCTCCAATCATTGCTAGCTCATCTCTAACTGTCTTGATGTGGGTGAGATAACTAACAACATTTTCTCCCTTATTTTGTCTGGTGCCACCCAAGCTTCTCTCTTAGGATCATTTTCTAATACATATTTTTATCTTGTAAAAGTTTATTGATGGCATCCCACATCTTCTTGCTTGTATCTTCTTTCACCAAATGTGGAACAATGTGGTCCCTGGCCCCATCTAGAATAATATGTTTGGCCTTGCCATCATCTTTTTGGTAGTCATGCAACATGATAGGATCTGTTGGTACAGGAATATGTGCCATAGAAAATTCATTCAACCCATGCTCTTCCAAAATAAGAAAGCGCCAGATTCTCTAGACACCAAATTACATGCACAATCCAACCTATCTAGATCCCTCAATCTCGTTGAAGCCATTACTGAAGCCCTCGAGAGAAAATAAAAAATAAATCTCTTCTACTAGCTAAAAAAAGTACCTAGAAAACCTCACAATCTTCTTCTCTAAGAATTTTTGGCTTTCCTGGAAAACAACACAGCATACACGTGTGGCCTTTGGCTAGTGGAAGTCTCGACCTCCTCAAAAGGACTTGGTCTCTCCCTCTTAGCCCTCCTGGAGTATTTTCACCTTCAACAAGGCCTTAATACCGCACACATGTGGCGATATCTAGCCAACGTGGCCCCCAGAAACCCGCACAGCCTGACTGAAAATTGTTAGTTTTTGTAGCATCAGACAGGTGTTCTAGTCTCAACTTTGGTCAGAGAGGCTAAGAAACACAAGATCTCTAGAACCTAGAAAAAGTTTCAGGAGAAAACACCTAGAGATGACTCAATTAAGTTAATTGATCAATAATTAAATATTTCCTAAGTCTAACTTATGAAAAGTGTAAAAATTTACAAGTATAATTACAGCAACTAAAAATTTATTCTTCTAACTGTTAATTATGCAATTTATTTGCCACAGAAAACAATGAATAAATCACATTGCAATTTTTCACCAACAAAAATACAACGGAAAATTAAACTAATGGACATTGAGAAATGTTAGTGCACAATAATTTTGACACAGTTATTTTTGGACAAATGTCCCCGGAAGAACCCAATGTGGGAAAATCAGTGCAACAACTGTGGGTTTTTATTATTATGCAGTAGTGAAATTATGTGTACAATCAAATGGACACCAAACTGATGATCTTTTCCTAAGAGAAATATTGGCAAAAATATATGTAGCAATGTACCCTCCTCCACAATCAAACTTGGCTCAGTCTGGCCACTCGAACTAGCAAACTCGGACCTTTCGCACTACTTTTGCGTCACCCCTATGCAACCACTCACTCACTTAGCCCAATCTTACCATGAATCTACCTCTAATTGACTATTGTTTCTTTGGAAAGAATCCTCCGACCCTCTAAGAAATTATTCAAGACTCGGGCAACTAAATCCTCCTCCTGCTCAGCTAAATCAAACTACCCTCTTGAGGCTCTGTGCAAGCCCCTGCGCAACCCACTAGAGAAATAATACTACCTCCTCTCCTGACTTTCCGAAACTAGAAATCTCCTCCAGAATCACTATCTTTGCCCCTTTGCATCCCTTCTATCTCGAACTCTCTTCCTCTATTCGACCTCTGAAGCTGGATAGCTCGACCTGCCAAGGAACTCGCTCTACTGGCTCTCATTCGCATTGTTCTCCATCAACCCCACCGACCTCCTCTTATAATCTCTAGTTGGATCACCAACAACCACGATTAAATCATTATCAATGGCTAAGATTATTTCCTAGTTGATTTGTGTGAGTTTCTAGAGAATTCTTACCTTTCTCAATTAATTCCCATTAATTAATCGATTTCCCTAAGTTAGACTTAGGCATTTTTTAATTATCGATCAATTAATTTAATTGAGCTACTTCTCGGTGGAATTTCTAGAAACGATTTTTGGGTCTTGGAGATCTCATGTGTTTTAGCCTCTCCACAAAGTTTGAGACTAGAACACCATATGATGCTACAAATACTAACATTCCCTCTTCACGAGGAAGGTGTTCTCCAACTGTCTCCAAAACATTCTCCTTATACTTTGTTGACGATTGACAATTGTAACTAACTATCACTGCCCACCAACTACTATGCAACTCTTATAAGACTGCATCTGCATTGTTGTTGACATTGCAATTGTATTGTTGCCAACTCTTCCACTACACTGCCACTGATCTCATGTTGTTGTTGTTGTTGCAACTACGACAAATGAAAACCAAAATACTTTGTCCCTACTATTGAAAGGGGTTCTCCACTATACCCATTTGTTCTCTGAAATAGACGAACTTAGCTCTCCCTAGAGCTTCCGTGAGAAATATTTGCAACCTACTCTTCTGTGGGAACATATTGTAGATAGACTACTCCATGCTGCACACAATCTCTGATGAAATGACATTGAATATATATGTGTTTCGACCTGTCATGAAACAATGGATTTTCAGAGAGTTTGATGCAACTCTCATTATCACAGTAGACATGATCTGAAATCACCCATAAATGACCTCAGAGAAATAATGAAGGTATTACAGACTCAAGTGTTGGGGTGTGCCTATGTTATTTTATGCAACGGATTGATAAGATTTTGAAATACACAGACACTGAAACAGTAAGAGAACACAGTAAGCAAACACATAAACACAACAAATTTAATAAGGAGTTCACCCAATCCTCCTGGGCTACGTCTCTCGGTCCAGCCTTCAGTGGTGACCTTTCTATTGTGTCTTAAAGCAGAGTTTTTACAATAAGGAGCTCAATTTGAGTCTCACTTGACAATGATGATCAATAGGATTGTACTTAGATTCCCCAAGTCTATAGAGTACACAGACTCCCCTTACTGAATCTCGACCTCAACTAGTCTCAGTGGTATGAGTCCAATTTGGTACTCAATACCTGACAGGTATACACAAAAGAGTTGCTTGAACCTCTCAAGCCTTCTCTGGAGTTCACAGACTCTCGGACTCTCTCTGTCTCTGTCTACTCGATGTTGCCTTTGCTTTGCAGATCAGTTCGGCTTCTCTATTCTCTGCAATTCACTTCTTTCTTGCCTTTTGGCTTTCTGCTTCTCTTTCTCTGCCTCTCTTACTCTTTATATGTTCGTGGCTTAAATCCAATCTGCTCCCTGACTGTTCGTTTCCGCTTCCTGGCTCTTTGGATCTCCTGCCTCTGTCTGCTTGAATTCCCCTGCTCTGCGTCATCATCACTGTGTAACGCTTCACAGAGAGGTGGCCACTTGTTTTCTCACGAACTGAGTGTCAGTTCTTTTTGAACGGTCGTTATTTCCGTTGCTCCAAGATTGCCCGCAAAACTGATTCCTCTACCAACTCATCGGTTATGCTGGACCTCAAATCTCATATGACTCAGCCTATTTCCCAGTCGAATCCAGTCATCCATCGGATCATTTCTCTGTTGTTGATCTAGAGCCTCCAGATCCTATGGTCTCTATCCATATCGGGCGGGTAAGTAGCATGCCCTTTACTAGTCTGATGTGAGCGGTTTTCTCTCTCATCCGCTGGACACATGTCACCTAGTGTATGGCATCGGGCAGGACTTGATCGAACCCGCTGACCGCTTGAAGCCCTTCCGATATCCTGTTAGTTTTAGCGCAGGACGCGCCTTCTAACGGAATCGGCGATTTCTGTACGGTTTTATGCTTTTCCTCGTGACCGAGCACTTGGGGGCTTTCCTTCACTAAGGAGGACGCCCTATCAGAAACTGCCTCTATTTTTGGATTTGACCTCCTGTTTGTCAATTTGTGCTAGTGCGCAGTCACCATGGACCAATGGTCTGCGCGCTTTGACCGAGGGTCATTGCTGTTCTGTGCTGACCACAAATTGCCATTGTTTAGAGGTTATTTCTGATAAGCTCGATATCCATAAGATTTTGAAGCTTGACATAATTTGAAACAATCATGAAAACTTAGAGAATGTTTAGGGATCCAATTCGGATCACGACTTTTGGACCACCAAAAGTTGGTTTTCAAGCATCGACTAAGTGAGGGCATAACTGTCTCATTTGTCCCATCTCTATCCACTTTGCACTCCTTGGCTTTGAACCCTGGAGTCCAATCCTGAGGTACTCAACATCTCCCTTGCATGTCATCCTTACCTTTCTGTTCAAAACTATATCTTCCTACAATTCATTGAGATATTCAGGTAACAGATCATCAACAAAAGGCAATTGACTCTGCTCTTCGGGATCTTCAATTAATGAAGGTTCAAATAGTCTCAAGTTGTCCGCATTAACGACTGAGTAGATGTGCATATAAGCTGGTAAATCAAAGCGAAAAGCATTCTCACCAATTTTCTCAAGTATCTTGAAAGGTCCATACCTTATTGGCTTTAGCTTTTTACGTTCACCTTGCATTTTGTCTTTGCTGATATACAACCAGCCTTGATCACCAACTTGGAAACTATGCTCCATCCGATGCTTGTCATGCCTTGCCTTGTATTTGGCTTGGCTCTTTTCCAGTTGTTCCTGTACTGCCTGGTAAATCTCTTGGATTTGTTCAATGAACTTGGTTGCCTTGTCCACATCACTGTGTCCCTCAACTGATATGTCTTTACCAAAGACAAAATCCAAGGGAGACCTTGGTGTGAAACCAAAACAGGTCTCAAAAGGAGATCTCTGTGTAGAAGAATGTTTTGCTTGGTTGTAAGCATGCTGCACATAACACAAATGTTCATCCCAAAGTTTGGGATGCTTGCTGCAATAGCCTCTGAGCAACTGGATCATTGTCCTGTTGACCACTTCTATCTGGCCATCTGTCTGTGGATGAAAGGTTGTGCTTTTCTTCAGTTTGGTGTCCATTAGTTCCCACAGACTCGACCAAAACTTCTCAACAAATCAGGAATCTCGATTAAATACAATGGAAGTGGGTAATCCAAAATGAACCCATACATGCTGAAAGAACAATTTTGCAGTTTGTTCAGTTGTAATTTGTTTATTACAAGGTACCAAAATACACATTTTACTGAACCTATCCACAACAACATATAAATAGTCATGACCTTTCCTCGATTTAGGCAGTCCTCCAACAAATTCCATAGAAACACTTTCCCAAGGATGAGAAGGAACTGGTAGTGGAGTGTACAAGCCTAGTTTTCTATTGTTGGGCTTGCTTTTAGCACACATGGTACACCCTCTCACATATCTAGAAACTGTCTCATTCCTTTTTGGCCAATAACAAAATCTTTGCAACTGTGCAACCGTTTCACTTACCCCAAAGTGCCCTGATATTAGGGAAGTGTGCACTTCTCGAATTATCTTTACTCTTTCAGTTTTTGGAATGCATAGCTTCCCACAACAATACAAGAGTTGGTCCTTAATGTGATAATCCAATTCTTCTACTCATTTTCCTTGACTTAAAGTTGCATATACATCTTTAAAATCTATGTCTTGAGCATATTGTTCAATGTAGCTCTCATGCAATACTGAGTTATGCTTAAGTATAGTAGATGCGTTTATAATTGGTCTAGATAACATATCTGCAACTTTATTGTGTATGCCCTTTTTATATCTGATGACTAAATGAAATTGCTGTAGAAAACCCATCCATCTATAGTGTCTTGATTGCTGCAACTTAGTTTGGGAGTGTACATATTGAAGTGGTTGATGATCAATATGTATAACTGTCTCTTTTCCCATGAAGTAATGTTTCCACTTTTTCACACTGTACTAATGCATACAATTCTTTATCATATGTGGGATAGTTAACTACTGCAGAATTAAATGTCTCAGAATGATAACATATGTGTTTACCGTGTTGTATCAGTACTGCTCCCATGGCGTAGTCACTGGCATCCATTTGGATCTCAAATTGTCTTTGAAGATCAGGCAGTGCTAGTACTGGTGTTGTACTAACATTTTCTTTCAAGGTGTCGAAGGCTTTCTGATGTTTGCCTCCCCACTGAAACACCTTGTTCAATCCTGTTAAAGCGTGTAAGAGAGCTGTAATTAAGGAAAAGTTAGAAATGAACTTTCTCCAATATTATGTTGCTCCTAAGAAGCTTCTAACTTCTGTAGCAGTTTTGGGTTTAGGCCAGTTTACAATGACTGCCACCTTCGAGGGATCTATCTTCAATTCACCACCCCTTATTATATGTCCCAAATAATTCAAAGATGTTTTTCCAAATTCACATTTTGAGAGTTTAACATAAAGTTTTTCTCTTTTCAAAACATCTAGTGTCTACTTAACATGCTTTAAATGTTCTTCCCCCGTTTTGCTAAATATAAGAATGTCATCCAGATATACAATAAAAAAATCATCAAGAAAAGGTCCGAGTACATCATTCATTATTCTCATGAAAGTAGCAGGAGCATTAGTTAAGCCAAAAGGCATAACCAGCCACTCATACAATCCCTACTTTGTTTTGAATGCAGTCTTCCATGCATCTTGTTCTGCAACTCTGACCTCATAACATCCACTATGCAAATCTAACTTGGAAAAATAAACAACTTCCTTTAACTGATCTAATAGATTATCTATGCTAGGAACGGGATAACGATTTTTTATTGTTATCTTATTCAGTGCTCGGTAATCAATGCACATTCTCCACGAGCCATCTTTCATTTTCACCAAAACGATTGGAGACCCACATGGTGATGTGTTGGGTCTGATGAACCCCTTCTCGAGCAACTCCTGCACCTGCTTCTTGATTTCTATATTCTCTAAAGCAGACAACCTGTACATTCCTATCTTAGGCACTGGAGCATCTTGCTGCAAATTAATATCATGCACTATTTCCTTTTTAGGTGGCAAACCTTTAGGCTCTTGAAACAGGATATCATATTCTGAAACAACTTTTTCTAAATCAGCGTGTTGTTTAGCATCACAGACCTCAAATACATTGGTTTTATTAGGTTTCTTTTCCTTTACAACCATCAGTAAAAAATGTTTGCATGAATTTACAATTTGTTTCATCTGCACTGAGTTTATGAGAGTATAATTATTCTTGAGCTTATGAGCTCTTAGAATATATTTCATTCCATCTTTAACGAGGAGATACTTATTCTCTGCTTTATAAAAAATAGCTTTTCTATCATACAAATAGGGACTTCCTAAAAACATTCCACATATATCCAAAGGAACTATATCTAACTCAACCTCATCTACAAATGCTGACCCAAAAGAAAACTTAAGTTTACATTGTCTAGTCACTTGTAGTTGTGCTTTATCACTTAACCAACCTAATGGGTATGGTTTCTTGTGAGATGTAGTCAGTAATCCCAACTTCTTTACAAGTGCTTCAGAAATTAAATTTACTTGTGAGCCACTATCAAACAAAGTATCAATCTCTTGATGCTTCGAAATAACTCGAATATGGAAACGCTTATGTCTTTTTCTCTTATTTTCTTCATTATTAGTGGATTGTGCGGAATTACTAGTAGATGCTTCAGAATTTTTACCTTTTATACCTGTGGCTGCAATTGTTGTTTCATCTCCTGAGTCTGACCCCAAATCTTTCTAAATAGCCGCAACAGTTTTCTTCTTCTTGCCCTCGAACTTATTAGGTCTCAGCTCCGGATGCAGGATCCAACAGTGTTCATCATCATGCCCATCCTTCTTATAGTGAATGTGTTAAATTTAGGTATGTTCTATGCTGGAGCAATTTATTTAATTTATTTTCCATATTAGCAATCACATCAACATAAAGTAAACTACAGATAGAACACAAATATAAATCGCAGAACATAAGCCAAGTCAAGAGGACACAAGATGTGGCGCAAGCCAGGGACAAACTCCACAATGTGTGGGGAAACCCTTGATCAATTCTTCTTTTATGTTCTTCAAAGTTTAGTAGAGAGAGAGAGAGAGAGAGTACATTTACAACAGAAGTCAATACTTTGACTTATCTAGATCTAGCATACATCATTTCATATAACGATGAGATCAGTTGAAGACATTTTGCTTCAACTAATTCTCCAAGGTGACAGCTTCACCTATCATAGTGTTGCATCTGGTCCACTTGTTGCACCACTGCATGCTGCACTAATCATGATTATCATCATGCTACCCATGTCCATGATCTTATCAATCCTCATGCTTCATGTTGCCCATGATCTAATCATGTTTCATGCTGCTCATGCTACACATGATCTCATCATGCTGCAACATAATTACACTGCCAAATGTATATCTGCCTTAGCTGCTTGCTATGGCTTGCAGCCTAGCAAAGCAGCTTGGCTATAGTTCCACGCAATCCCGCTATACACAGCGTATTGGTATTCCTCAGCTATAGGTTTCCTTGCATTGTTGCGTGTCTCTATGACCTGTGCATAAGTCTCCATGAACTACGTATGAGTGACTGGAGTCTCTATACTCTGACCTACGCTACCAGAACCACATACATCACAACGACTATCCTTGATGATTGCAGTTGTTCCTTTTAATGACCAGCGTAGATATGTCTCTCATGCCCAACATATAGATGTTAAATATCTCTAAGACCAAAGTAGAACATTGACTGTCTTACGAATGTTGTGCGTACATATTTCTATTGACATATATACATATTGTAATACCATGACAACGTTTACCGTTGAACTGCGTGTAACTATCACCATGACTTGCGTTTCATGAACAACGTAAATATCCTCTGCATGAAT
Organism: Pinus taeda; assembly: GCA_000404065.3. NCBI lineage: Eukaryota > Viridiplantae > Streptophyta > Pinopsida > Pinales > Pinaceae > Pinus > Pinus taeda. The sequence goes on from APFE030368577.1 coordinate 289,886, forward strand.
AGTGTATGACCAGCGAACATATACATACAGCGTATTCACTGCGAATAACAAGTCTCCTTGAACTATTTCTACATCATGCGTATAACGATGAGAGTGCTCCTTCTAACTACGGCTTCATCATGAACAGTCTATACCCAGCATATGAACGTAACCATGAACATCTCCAGGACCATGACTGCGTTGTACTGCGGCCACATATATATATACCCAACACAGATTTTGTTGCGTCTATATTGATCTCTGCCCTGTGTTTAGAGCATCGAGTTGGTTGTATGATTTGCGTGTAATTATCTCTATGAACTGTGCTTTGACAACAACGTATATCATCCTTTATGAACAGCGTATATGATCCTCTATGTACAGCGATATAAAGGCATCCATTGACTTTGATTAGGGCTGCTTAGAACAGCGTATTAGTTCATGACTGCGTTCTCCATTAGGGCATCATCATACTAGGCCGACATAATCCATAGTTTATCTCCTTCTCCAAAAACCCAAGACGTGGAGAGGAGATCACTTGAAGAGTGTCCAAATGTCTTCAAATCCTCTTCTATTTATACCAAAACGTATAGGTTGAGAAGACATGATGTTCGCGCTTCTTGAGCGTATATAAGTTGTTGGTCGGCTAGATCATAAATCCATAATCAAAATAAATTCATATCTCCATAAATACTTATCGGAATCGAATGATCTTTAGATCAATCCTACACCTCTCGACGAGAGGGATCTAATAAAAATATCAGCGGCCATAAATAAGCTGACCCACATGGAGTTTGGCTCTAGTTGCCAATTTAACATTCCCTCTCAACTAGGGAGAACTCCATTCGTTGATCCATAAGTCCGACCATACTATCTCTGCCATCAGTGCCCTGCACTGCTCTGCCCAGCTCTGCTCAGCTCTGCTTGCTCTACTCAGCTCTGCTGGCTCTGCTCAGCTCTGCTGGCACTTCTCTGCTCTGCTTAGCTCTGTTGGCTCTGCTTTGCTCTACTCAGCTCTGTTGGCTCTGCTCAGCTCTGCTAGCTCTGCTCTGTTCTGCTCAGCTCTGCTGGATTTGCTCTGCTGGCTCTGCTCTGCTATGCTCAACTTAGCTCTGCTGAACTATGAAGAAGAAGAATTGATCGACAATGTCTCATACCATTCTCTCCTGACCCGAAGTCAGTCTCAGAGTGCGTACCACTGGTCCCAAACCAATATCGCAGTCTCAAAGAGTGTACCACTGGTCCCAGACCAGTCTCAACCGACCCGAAGTCAGCGTCATAGTATCTACCACTCTCACTGGTCCCAGACTAGTATTGACACAAAGTCAGTCTCAGAGTATATACCACTGGTCCCAAACCAGTCTCAACCAACCCGAAGTCAGTGTCATAGTATGGTACAACTCCTACCACTGGTCCCAGACCAGTATCATTGATCCCAGATCAATGGAGGTCATCCTAGCGTAGGGAGTATGGTAGATACAACGATGCGTCCATCCGTACTACTATGGTCCCTAACTTCATTTCCCTGCTCATTGATCAGATGAGAGGTACTTCCCATGAGTCCCAGACTTCATGGGTAGGATGCCTCGACAGGAGAATTAAGCAATCCTGTCCTCACAGGAGAACACATCAATCCTGCTACAATCGCCATGGAGAACACATCAATCCAGGCCTCACAGGAGAACACATCAATCCTGCTACAATTGCCATGGAGAACACATCAATCCAGGACTCACAGGAGAACACATCAATCCTGCTACAATCGCCATGGAGAACACATCAATCCAGGCCTCAGAGGAGAACACATCAATCCTGCTACAATCACCATGGAGAACACATCAATCCAGGCCTCACAGGAGAACTAATCATCCTACTACACAGGAGAGTGAATCATCTTGTTCCACAAGAGAGCGAATCATCTTGTCCCGCAACAGAGCGAATCATCTTGTTCTAGTGCGCACCACCAAGGGAGGGTGAGTCACCCTATGGTCGAATGTTGCTCCAATAAGAACCACAAGCCCTCAAAGCTCCCAGAGCTCAATGTAAGTATCATGCAGGACCTTTGTACAAGTGTTTCTTGACGACTCCAAGTCGTTTGGGAAAATCGAGATTAGATCTTTCCTCAGGGCTTTGACAAGGTGTATCGACCTGTACATCATCTTAATGCGATGGAGCCTCCTTGTTTATCAACTTACCATATCTCAGATTATGTCTATCTGCTGGAGCAATTGACGAATACGAGATTCCTCAATAATCGAATCCTCGACAGAAGAACTAATCAATCCTGTCCTCACAAGAGAACACATCAATCCTGCTGCAATCGCCATGGAGAACACATCAATCCAGGCCTCATAGGAGAACACATAAATCCTGCTACAATCACCATGGAGAACACATCAATCCAGGCCTCACAGGAGAACACATCAATCTTGCTACAATTTCCATGGAGAACACATCAATCCAAGCGTCACAAGAGAACACATCAATCCTGATACACAAGAGAGAAAATCATCCTGTTCCACAAGAGAGCGAATCATCTTGTTCCAGTGCGCACCACCAGGGAGGGTGAGTCACCCTATGGTCGTATGTTGCTCCAGTAAGAACTGCAAGCCCCCCAGAGCTCCCAAAGCTCAATATATGCAACATGAAGGACCCTTTTACAAAGGTCTCTCGACGACTCCAAGTCGTTTGGGAAAATCACAAATTTGATCTTTTCCCCGGGGCTCTAACCTGTACATCATCTCAGTGCGATGGAGCCTCCTTGCTCATGGACTTACCATATCCCAGATAAGGCAGTATTTGATGTCTATCTACTGGAGCAATCATTGAATACGGGATTCCTCAATAATCTAATCCCATCTCTGGTTGTCACAAAGAATCACAGTGATATGTGATCAAACAGCTCACTAAAGAGCTTCCCCAACCAGGCAGCTTCATACGAGATCATACTCGTAGATATGTATCCGGTCTCGACGGTGCTTATGGCAACCGACTTCTGCTTCCTGCTCATCCATTATATCGAAGCAGAATCCAAAGAGAAACAGCACCCAGAAGTGCTCCAGTGATCCTCCACACTACTTGCCTAATTAGCATTTGAATAATCATGCAGTTTCATATTTTCGGCAGTGTATCTCAATCCATGAGAGATTGTGCCCTGAAGACATCTCAAAAGATTCTTGGCACAAATCCAGTGAGGCTCAACAAAATATGAGCTCCCCGTGTTAAATGCAAGACGTATGTCCAGACGGAAGTTCATCAAGAACTTTCCCAAGTCTGGTCTGACATCACTACTGTATAACTTCATCAAGGTAGTCACAGGCTTGCAGTTTATCTTTTCACATCCGGAATCCAACTCCCTCTTACTTCTGCAAATAAGAGGGTCTGCACCTGTTAGAAATAGGTCATCCTTATGAGGTGCCAGTATGAGAGATCTATCATCCACAACCTTCGGGTAATGATTTGGATCGATTTTACTCCTAGTGAATCTCAGCTTCATCATACAGCTATCAACTCTCTCATACTATGCCTAGGGTGTTTTGCTTCAAGCCATAGAGGGCTTTCTTCCACCTGTATACATAAGATTCCATTTCATGAATATCAAACTCCACGGGTTGTTCCAAACCTGTGGACCTGCTACATGAAGGGGAATGGTCCCCTTGTAAGATTTTCCTTCGGTACATCTCAGACATGTACCTTCATGCTCTTTTTGAATTCAGGCATCTCTGTCACCATCTGACTCACAGACCTCCGGTGTTGTGTCAATGGACATGGTCCCCATTGGACTTCCTACAACTTGATACAACCCTAAACTCAAAAACATCTTCGAAAATTCAATTTTCAAACACGTACCTTTCCATTGACGAATGCCACCATAAAACCTTTGACTTCCATTCCCTTTTCGGGATAGGTTTGATCGGCTCCAAGTGAAATCCCACGATTGTTTCTACCAAATTAGAGAGTGCACCCTTCTATCCGATTAAGTGCCTTGATTCACTACAATCAATATGCCAGATTCCCAAAGAATCTGAAGGAGAGGGCCAATACAAGATAACACTTCTCTATCTTATCAGAAAGAACATTTGATTCTTCTTACCTGGGGTTCCTTGCTTCCTTGAAGAGTCGGCCGTGTCTTTGATGACTTGCATCTCTGTCATTCGAACACTCCTTCGCATAAGGGCCGAACTCATAACCAAGGCAACTACCTTTCCTTCCACCCTTAGATCCGAACTTCCTAATGAAGTGATCTTTAGGTATGCCATCAGAAGTTCTGTTGCGCCATTCTGATAATATGCTTTGCTTCGACCTCACCCTAAGTGAATTCTGAAGAACCCATTGATCCTTTTGTCTTGTCCCAATTGTCTTTGGTGATTTCTCTTTCATTCTTGCTTGGGCATTGTATTCACCTCAGCTCTGATTCCATGTTAAATTTAGGTATGTTCTATGTTGGAGCAATTTATTTAATTTCTTTTCCATATTAGCAATCACATCAGCATAAAGTAAACTGCAGATAAAACACAAATATAAATCGCAGAAGACAAGCCAAGACAAGAGGACACAAGATGTGGCGCAAGCCAGGGACAAACCCCACAATGTGTGGGGAAACCCTTGATCAATTCTTCTTTTATGTTCTTCAAAGTTCAGTAGAGAAAGAGAGAGAGAGATAGTACATTTACAACAGAAGTCAATACTTTGACTTATCTAGATCTAGCATATATCATTTCATATAACGATGAGATCAGTTGAAGACATTCTGCTTCAACTGATTCTCCAAGGTGACGACTTCACCTATCATGGTGTTGCATCTGATCCACTTGTTGCACCACTGCATGCTACACTAATCATGATTATCATCATGCTACCCATGTCCATGATCTTATCCATCCTCATGCTTCATGCTACCCATGCTACTCATGATCTCATCATGTTTCATGCTGCTCATGCTGCCCATGATCTCATCATGCTGCAACATAATTACACTACCAAATGTATATCTGCCTTAGTTGTTGGCTATGGCTTGCAGCCTAGCAAAGCAGCTAGGCTATAGTTCCACACAATCCCATTATACACAGCGTATTGGTATTCCTCAGCTATAGGTTTCCTTTCATTGTTGTGTGTCTCTATGACCTATGCATAAGAGTCTCCATGAACTACGTATGAGTGACTGGAGTCTCTATACTCTGACCTACGCTGCCAGATCCACATACATCACAGCGGCTATCCTTGATGACTGCAACTGTTCCTTTTAATGACCAGAGTAGATATGTCTCTCATGCCCAACGTATATATGTTAAGTGTCTCTAAGACCAGCGTAGAACGTTGACTGTCTTATGAATGTTGTGCGTATATATTTCTATTGACATATATACATATTGTAATACCATGACAGTGTTTACCGTTGATCTGCGTGTAACTATCACCATGACTTGCGTTCCATGAACAACGTAAATATCTCTGCATGAATAGTGTATAACCAGCAAACATATACATACAGCGTATTCACTGCGGATAACGAGTCTCCTTGAACTGTTTCTACGTCATGCATATAACGGTGACAGTGCTCCTTCTAACTACGGCTTCATCATGAACAGTCTATACCCAGCATATGAACGTAACCATGAACATCTCCAGGACCATGACTACGTTGTACTGCGGCCTCATATATATATATACCCAACACAGATTTTGTTGTGTCTATATTGATCTCTGCCCTGTGTTTAGAGCATCACGTTGGTTGTATGATTTGTGTGTAAGTATCTCTATGAACTGTGCTTTGACAACAACGTATATCATCCTTTATGAATAGCGTATATGATCCTCTATGTATAGCGATCTAAAGGCATCCATTGACTTTGATTAGGGCTGTTTAGAATAGCGTATTAGTTCATGACTGTGTGCTCCATTAGGGCATCATCATACTAGGTCGGCGTAATCCATAGTGTATCTCCTTCTCCGAAAACCGAAGACGTGGAGAGGAGATCACTTGAAGAGTGTCCAAATGTCTTCAAATCCTCTTCTATTTATACCAAAACGTATAGGTTGAGTAGACATGATGTTTGGGCTTCTTGAGCCTACATAATTTGTTGGTCGGCTAGATAATAAATCCATAATAAAAATAAATTCATATCTCCATAAATACTTATCGGAATCGAATGATCTTTAGATCAATCCTACACCTCTCGACGAGAGGGATCTAATAAAAATATCAGCTGCCATAAATACACTGACCCACATGGAGTTTGGCCCTAGTTTCCAATTTAATAGAATGCATGAAGACTTGCTTTTCTGTGCAGTGTTGGCCTTCCTCTCTTTCCATTTATGTTTTCTTTCTCCTTATTCTTGCTTGCAATGGGCTTGGATGATCCCCCAACTTCTGGGTTCCCATTCTTTCCTCTAGCTTCTAGATGCGTAGCTTGAACCGATACCTTATCTATACTAGTGGGATTAAACAAGAGGATAGTGTGTCTCATGTAGCTGTGTAGACCACCTATGTACTTCAACAGAGTCTCAGGTGAGTCTAAAAAAATTCCTAGAATCAAAGCTCTTTTCCTAAATTCTTGGGTGTAACCTTGTACACTTTGCCCTTTCAATTGGCAAAGAGTTTGCCAACTCATCATGGCTTGCTGCATGTAAGCTAGTGGATAAAACTGTTTTTTGATTGCAAAAACAAATTCACTCCAAACGGAAAGAATCTTACCATGTTTCTTCATGTCAACTTGTGTCCTGCCTTCCCACCATACCAAGGCAGTGCCTCCAAGGCGTAGGATGGCCAACTGAATCTTACTCTTGTCTGAGTTGATACTCTGCACTCTGCAATAAACATCAATCTGTCTAATCCAATTACCCAGCTTCTCTGCATTCAACTCTCCATCATATATTGTTAAATCAAATTTAACATCTAATTTAATCAAAGATGTCTTATTTTTATGTTCAGGGCTATTAGGAGGTGTGAGAAAGTTTTCTTCTTTCCCTTTGCCTTTTGAGTGGTCATGGAGGAGAGACGACTCTTCTCCTTTATCTTGTTTGGAGCCTGATGAATCTTCATCTTTATGTTTCCTAAAGTCCCTATACATTTCCTCTACCATGGACCTCATGGCCAGGAAACTATCTATAAATTGGGGGTCTAGTCCCAAGAGACTTTCTTCTGACATTTTCTTCTGAGGATAGGCTCTTCCAATTTCCGGATTAGTTTCGACCAACTCTCCTTCTCCTAATTTAAGCTTTGATCTAGTTAGCATTCAACAACAAAAATATAGCACAAGCTTGTCTAACCTTAACAACCATGAGCTCTGATACCACTTGATCTGAAATCACCCGTAAATGACCTCAGAGAAATAATGAAGGTATAACAGACTCAAGTGTTGGGGTGTGCCTATGTTATTTTATGCAACGGATCGATAAGATTGCGAAATACACAGACACTGAAACAATAAGAGAACACAGTAAGCAAACACATAAACACAACAAATTTAATAAGGAGTTCACCCAATCCTCTTGGGTTACGTCTCCCAGTCCAGCCTTCAGTGGTGGCCTTTCTATTGCATCTTAAAGCAAAGTTTTTACAATAAGGAGCTCAATTTGAGTCTCACTTAATAGATGATAATCAGTAGGATTGTACTTGGATTCCCCAAGTCTCTAGAGTACACAGACTCCCCTTACTGAATCTTGACCTCAACTGGTCTCAGTGGTATGAGTCCAATTTGGTACTCAATACCTGACAGGTATACACAGAAGAGTTGCTTGAACCTCTCAAGCCTTCTCTGGAGTTCACAGACACTCGGACTCTCTCTGTCTCTGTCTGCTCGATGCTGCCTTTGCTCTGCAGGTCAGCTTGGCTTCTCCGTTCTCTGCAATTCACTTCTTTCTTGCCTTTCGGCTCTCTGCTTCTCTTTCTCTACCTCTCTTACTCTTTGTCATTTCGTGGCTTAAAGCCAATATACTCCCTGACTGTCCGTTTTCGCTTCCCGGCTCTCTGGATCTCCTGCCTCTATCCGCTTGAATTCCCCTGCTCTACATCATCATCACTGTGTAACGCTTCATAGAGAGGTGGCCACTTGTTTTCTCACAAACTGAGTGTCAGTTCTCTTTGAACGGTTGTTATTTCCGTTGCTCCAAGCGCTTGGGGGCTTTCCTTCACTGAGGGGGACGCCCTATCAAAAGCTGCCTCTATTTTTGGATTTGACCTCCCATTTGTCAATTTGTGCCAATGCACGGTCACCATGGGCCAACGGTCTATGCGCTTTGACCGAGGGTCCTCATTATTTCATGTTCACCACAAATTACCATTGTTTAGAGGTTATTTCAGATAAGCTTGATATCCATAAGATTTTGAAGCTTGACATAATTTGAAAGAGTCCGGAAAACTTAGAGAATGTTTAAGGATCCAATTCGGATCCATCCTCTGCCTGAACAAGCTCACCAATAACTTCCAAAGCCATATGGCTTCACACATAGTTGTGCTAGTTTCCATATAATTTTCCTCTGCAAAACTCAGTGCTACTGACTTCTACTTCATGTTGCACCAAGAAACCACCCCTGATCCAAAGTTGAGTAGTACCCGGAGGTACTTTTCTTGTTCACTGAACTTCCTGCCCAATCTGCATCTGTGAATACACATAGTCTTACATCATCCTCACGAGTATACCTCAAGCCATACTCTATTGTGACATGCAGATACCTGAGAACATGCCTCGTTGTTGTCCAATGCACTCTCTTCAGCTGCACCATAAACTAACGGAGAGTGTTGACTGCAAAGCAGATATCTGGCCTAGTGTTGACTAGATACATGGGAGAACTAATAACCTGTCTATATAAGGTGGAGTCAACATCCTTGTCCTCTAATGCATTTGTTTTCCTCCAGTTGGTGATCATAGGCATAGACATGGGTCTACAATCCTGCATCTAGAATCTCTTCAGGATCTCTATAGCATATCTCCCTTGACCAAGGAAGATCTCCTCATCCTTCTGCCACACTTCCAAGCCTAGGAAGTAGTGCATCAACCCCAAATCTTTCATTTCAAACTTTGTCGCCAAGTTCCTCTTGCAATCCTTCGTTAGCCCTAATGAACCTGTCAAGAATAGGTCATCCACATACAATACCAAGATGAGTGGCTCATCCTTTACCATCAAATTGTAAAGGTTGGATTATGTGTCACTCTTGACAAATCCCAGTTACTGAAAGTCGTCAATCCAACCATACCATTCCTTGAGCCTGTTTGAGCCCGTATAGAGATTTCTTCAGCCTGCACACACGTGTGCACCTCTCATGTGTCTAAAATCCCTTTGGTTGCTCAATATATACCTCCTCCTCTATCACCCCATTCAAGAGTGTTGTCTTGACATCCATCTAGTGAATCTGCCATCCCATCTGCGCTACTAGAGAAATAAATGACTGAATGGAAGTATATCTGGCAACTGAGTCGAAGGTCTCCTCATAATCTATCCCTTCTTTTTGTGCATACCCCTTTGCCATGAACCTAGCCTTATATTTTTCCACACTGCCATCTGCAACACACTTCATCTTATAGATCCATCAAGAGCCCACTACTAACTTGTCCTCAAGCCTCGGTACTACCTCCCAAACATCATTGGTCATGATAGAGCTATACTCTTCTACCATGGCATCTTTCCACACTTGATGTTATGTGGCCTCCTTATAGCTAGAAGATTCTTCAACCTGTGCCACCAATGCTTGGTACATGTCTAGTTGTTTGCGCTCCCACTTGTTCGTCCTAGGAGCTCTAATAAACTCCTATGCATCTCTCGGTGTCTGACAAACTTCCATACTGGTTCGACTACTAGTGGTGGGAGGCTCAACTAGCTCCTCTCCTACCTATGTTGCTCCATATGCTACGAACTCACTAGTTCTCTTGCACCTGAGGCTATGCTATACTGGTAACAGTACTAGATCCCTCTAACTGTCCTTGTGGCGGTCCTAGTGCCGACCCTAGTGTCTATCCCTGCTGCTAGACTATTGGAGCTTTTGCTAGCTCACTCTGATCACTTGCTGGCATCTCACAAGACTTCTTAAAGGCTTTATCCTCCATAAACTTCACAGCCCATCTCACTGTGATTTTCCTCCTGTTAGGAACATAGATCCTGTATGCCTTGGAGGTTTCGTTATGCCCAACGAAATAACCTCTCTCTACAGTCTAATCCAACTTGGTGTGCTTCTCATCTAGTACATGGCAATAAGCTATGCTACAAAATATCGTGAGGTCACTGACTTCTAGCTTCTTCCCCAAGAAGACTTCTTCTGGTGTTATCTTCCCCGACACCCTCTCAGGAACCCTATTATGGATTTACACAGTCGTGTTGCATGCCTTAACTCATAGAAATCTGGGTAAATCTTAATCATATAACATCGCCTTCACAACCCCAACTATAGATTTGTTCTTCCACTCTACTACCCCATTTTGCTATGAGTTGTATAAAGCTCCCCACTCCCTCTTCATGCCTTCCTTCACACAGAAACCTGTGAAGTCACTATCTGTGTAGTCACCTACTTTATCTGAGCGAATTATTCTGATCTTTTCCCTATCGCATTCACTACTAGAGCCTTAAACTCATTGAAGTGATCGAAGACCTCATACTTGGTCTTCAAAAAATAGATCTAAGTTTTCCTGGAATGGTCATCAATGAAGGTAGTGAAATATTCGTACCCTCCTAGAGATTTGGTGGACATGGGACTGCAAATGTCTAAGTGTATAAGCTATAATACACCATCTGCTTTGTTGTCGCTCCTTCGAAATGTTGCCTTAGCATATTTCCCAAGCACACATCCCTTACACACCATCATCATGCTCGATGCCTAATTTTGGAACACTTGCCACTATCTCCCTGAGCATTTTAGGTGCTCCATGATGTGAATGTCCCATCCTCCTATGCCATAATTCATTCAGTTCTTTCCCAATGTTACTGCCACTACTTACTAGTGCCATTGGAGAGTCTAACTGCAACTTGTACATCCTGTTGCTTCTCACTCCAATACGTTTCACCTTCTTCCAGTTCTGGTGTTCGATGAACAGCTTCCTCCCTACAAAGTGAACATCATATCCCTTCTCCTATAACTGGGACACTGAAATCAAGTTCATACCCAATCCTGGCACATGCAACACATCTATAACACTGGTGCTCACTCTTGACTCCCTCTCTATATCAATGGTACCTCTCCCAACTGGAGTAAATTTTGTCTTGTTTCCCATTGTTATCGAGAATTCCATTTTCTCCTCATTGTAGTTGGAGAAATATTCTCTAACTCCGGTCATATGAGTTGACGCCCCACCGTCTATATACCAAACTCCCTGTGAAGTTGAGCTAGTTAAGCAAGCAAATTCGTCCTACATTCTGGAATAGAAGTTTGAGGCTCCCTGAATATCAATTTTGTCCATGGCCATACTGGAAGATTCTGGAGAATTTACTGAAGACATCTTGAGTATAATTTTGTGTGCTCTTTCTCTTCCACCCAGCATTGATTCTGCTACTGCAAACTGTTGCAAAACCCAACTGCGCCGAACAAGGATTTTCTCTGCGAAAAATACTGAACTACTCTACAACTGTCTGCTAGAATCACTTTCTGGAATCTGAACAAATCGACCCTTCTTGCACTCTGCAACTGGAAATACGACCCCCTGTCCAGCAATTCGCATTGCCTGGCTAGGCACTGCACAACCCCTGGAAAAATCAAACTGCAGCACCCTCTGAAAAACAAATTTCTCCCTCTTCGTCTTTGAGCCTCCTGTCTGTCAACTATGCTCTGATACCATGTGAAAATTTACAAGTCTAAATATAGCAACTGGAAATTTATGCTTCTAACCGTTAATTATGCAATTTATTTGCTACGACAAACAACAAATAAATCACACTGCAATTTTTCACCAATAAAAACACTGCAGAAAGTTAAAATGCTAGAAACTAAGAAATGCTAGCACACACAATAATTTTGACACATTTATTTTTGGACAAATGTCCCTGGAAAAACCCAATGTGGGAAAACCGGTGGAGCAACCGAGGGTTTTTATTATTATGTAGTAGTGAAATCATGAGTACAATGAAATGGACGCCAAACTGGCGATCTTTCCGAAGAGAAATATTGGCAAAAATATCTGAGGGAATTTACCCTCCTCCACAAGGAATCTTGGCTCAATCTGGCCACTAGAACTGGCAAAATCGGACCCTTTGCGCAGCTTCTGTGTCACCTCTGCACAGTCACTCACACAGGCCAATATTCCCACGAATCTGTCTTTGACTGAATGTTGCTACTCTAGAAAGAATCCTCCAAACCTCTAGAAAATTATTGAGGACGTCGGCAAGTGAATCCTCCTGCTCAGTTAAATCGAACTGCCCTCTTGAGGCTCTCCGCAGGCCCCTATGCAGCCTACTAGAGAAATAAGACGACCTTCTCTCCTAATTCTCCGGAACTAGAAATATCCTCTGGAATCATTGTCTCTACCCCTTTGCATCCCTTCTGGCTTGAACTCTATTCCTCTACTTGACTTCTGAAGCTGGATAGCTCAACCTGCCAAGGAATTGCTCTACTGGCTCTCACTCGTGTTGTTCTCCATCAATCCCATTGAGCTCCTCTTATAATCTCCAGTTAGATCACCAAGAGCCATTATTCAATCGTTATCGATGGTTGAGATCATTTCTAAGTTGATCCATGTGAGTTTCTAGAGAATTCTCACCTTTCTCAATTAATTCTCATTAATTATTCAATTCCCTAAGTTAGACAAAGGAATTTTTTAATTATCAATCAATTAATTTAATTGAGCTACTTCTAAGAGGAATTTCCATAAACGATTTGTGGGTCTTGGAGGTCTCATGTGTTTTAGCCTCTCCACAAAGTTTGAGATTAGAACACCATCTGATGTTACAAAAGCTCACAAAAAGTGATTAATTAACAATAATTAATTGAGAAAGGTGAGATTTCTCTGGAAACTCACATGGATCAATTTGGCGATGATCTTAGTCGTTGATGGGGATCTAATCATGGTCGGTGGTTCGCCAGCGAGAGATTATAAGAGCAACTCAATGGGTAGATGGAAAAAACACTTATGAGGTCGAGTTCCTTGGCAAATCAAGTTATCTAGTTGTAGAGGTTGAGCAAGGAAGAAGAATTCGAGCCAAAAGGGGTGTAGAGACAGGGAGGGAGCAAAGACCGTGATTCTAAAGGAGTTTCCACTATCCAAATGCAGAGACGCAGCAACAAAGGAGCCGAGTTATTCCGCTATAGGTTGTGCAAGGACTGCACAACCAACTTCAGTGAGGCAATTCAATTAGGCTGAGCAAGAGATCGATTCAGTTGCCAAAGGATGGGATAATTTTCCAAAGTGCTAGAGAATCACTTCCACTAGAAGGAGCAGGCAGAATGAATTGATTAGAGGCAAATTCAACCTGTGCGTGTGAGGGTCTGCACAAGCACTGCGTAGGGGCTTGAACAAGGGTTCTTGAGGGACAATTTTCTGAGGCAGGTTGTGTCAGGATTGCTTGTAGAGAGAGAAAAATCTCTCTAATAATTTTGGCCAAATTATTTGTTGAGGATTGCTAGTTTTGGGCATCCAGATTGTACTCAGATTTCATTGCTACATAATAATAATAAAACCCTCATCTACTGCATCAGTTTTCCCACATTGGGTTTTTCCGGGGACATTTGTCCAAAAATAACTATTAGATTTATTATGTGCGCTCTATATTTCTCAATTCCAACATTTATTTTATGCAGCAAAATATGGTGAAAATTGCAGTTGTGATTTTATCCGTTGTTTGTCATAGCAAATAAACTGCACTTAATTTTAATCAGTTAGAAGAATAATTTCTAGTTGTTGCAAAAGTTGAAAATTTCACAAAAATCTTGACCTCTCCTGCAAAAAACAACACTGGTAAAATTCCTCCAAGTAAATATGGAACAAATGGAAGAAATTGATTTGGAAATTAAACCCTTGGCTTCCTCTTCCAAACCCCTACACTAATCTTCTCCAGTAAACCTCAATGGTTCATATCTTCTCTAATACCATGTGAAAAATTGAAAAAAATATTGTTTATTGCAATCAACTAGTAATTATCCAATTTATTTAATTCTGAGCAAAATTATTTTATTGCAAATACTGAATAAAAAGGCGATAGTAATATTCACAAAAATAAACTGCAAAAACTCTGATAGAAAACCAACTACAAAATGGACGATCATTTTTGTACAAAACATCCCTAGAAAAGCCACGAAGAGAAAACAAATTCTTTAGATATGAGGATTTTATTATTATCTTCAACAAATTTAGCAATTAATCAATATTATAATACTTCTTGCCAAACCTCGACAAAGCTCCAAAAAAATATTTCTTCACCACCTCAGGTCAATCTGACCACTGGAAGGCTCACAACATCCCTCTACAACCTGACACGACCTTTCCTTGCAAATATGGCATGTACGGCCGCACACATAAGTCTCCTATGGCCCTCTAATGCTCACGACCTAGAAACAATTCACCTCTCAGCTATGCTGGCAACTCGTACGACCCTCTTAGCAATTGGTACAGCCTCCTCCTAGAAATCTCAACCTCCACACTGAATCTCCACCTCTCTTAGAGAAAACTCAGCCCTCCTGGAAATCTCAAACACGGCCAGCCTATCGAAAAAAGAACGTTGGGAGAATTCCTCCTCTGGATCTCAAGAACTAGAAGAATACTAATGAAAGAAAAGCTTGGAAAATGTGCATTGCTTCAACTATTGTTGAAACCCTCACTAGTGCCAAAACTCAATGATGATTATATTTTCCAATGTTGCCCATCGATTTCCTTTATAATATGTCGTTAAGGAAACAACGGCTAAGATCTAGATCTAAAATGATATAATCAATGGCTAGGATCGCTTAGAAACATTTCTAGAAGTCTCTAGAGGAAAATTGACCATGTCTAAATTATTACTAATTAATTGATCCATCTCCATAACTTGAAACTTAGTAAAATAATTAAAATTGATTAACTAATTTAATTTAGACATTTCCATTCAAAAGAATCACTTGGGCATGGACATATTTATGTTCTTGTGTTCCTAGCCTTACAGACACCACCTGAGGCTAGAACACCTATCTGCGCTACATCAACCAACACTCCCTCTCAGTGAGGAAGGTGTTCTACGTTGTACACCATTGTGCTTCGTGCTCACATCTGGAACACCTATCACCTTGAATGCCCCATGGCCCACTCGACTGTGTTAATTCACTCCTGGATTGCTACTGCAAGCAATGAGTGCAAACTCATCCTCTTACCATCTAAAAAGCTCATTTGTTATTTCCATTGTTTGCTTCTCGCCCTTGTTGTCACCTTTCTTCTTTTGCGGGTAATTGTTGCAGTAATGGCCAAACTCATGATGTCCATAACATTTTATCTTCAGCATCATCTTCTTTTCCTCCTTGGACTTGGACTCTTTATTGAATCACTTCTTTGCTCTACCCTTGCTCACAAGAGCAACATTCTCGTTGTCACCTCCCTTTTGCTGGGAACTACTACTAGTACAATTGTTGCCTTTCAAAAGGCTCAGTCGAATCTCATCCTAGGAGAAGTCGTTCCACAAGCGGTCCCAAGTAGAAAAATCAGATCTCCCACTAACCACTTGCATGAAATAATCCCAATACTTCTAAAACCCTTTCAGGGTTGGCCTCACAAGTTCTTCGTCCTCAACCTTCTCTCTAATGACTTCTAGCTCATCTCTAATTGTCCTGATGCAAATGAGATTACTAACAATGTTTCTTCGTCATTTTGTCTAGTGCTTTTGAGTTTCTCTCTTAGGATAATTTTCTTCTAATTCATATTTTTATCCTAGAAAATTTTCTTGATGGCATCCCACATCTTCTTGGCCACATCTTCTTCCACCAAATGTGGAACAATGTGGTCTTGACCCCATCTAGAATAATACTCCTGGGCTTGGAATCATCTTTCTGGTACTCATGCAACATGATAGGATCTACTGGTACAACAATGTGTCGTAGAACACACCTTCATCCCATGCTCTTCCAAAATAATAAGGCACTAGATTCTCCAAACACCAAAGTTAGATGTGCCATCAAACCTATCTCGATCCCTCAATCATGTTGAAGCCAATACTGAAGCCCTCAAGAGAAAATAAAAAATATGTGAAAATTGTATCACTGCAACAACTGATTTACTTTTCCTACTTATTTCATCATAAGTTATTCATGAAATTACTTCAATAAACATTAAAATAAATATTGTTGCAGATATCACATCATAATACAGAAACAAAAATATGGACACATTGACAGTTATTTTGGACTAATGTCCCCAACAAAACCGAATGTGGGAAAAATGGTGCAACAAGGGAGAATTTTATTATTCAACAATTTTCTTGTACAAAAGGGTGCTAAACTGGCTTACCCACAGATAGACAAACTTCCAGCACCTTCCTAAACCCAGTGTAGGCCCTACTGACCTCTGCTACAACCTGAAACCCTATGCGTCAACCTACTAAGGCTCTGTACAGCCTCTCTGGGCTTCTGCGTCATTCCTGTAGCCTATGCGTGGATGAAGCAGGCCCTTCTGGCTCTGTGCAGTCTCTACTGCCTCTACATGGCTTACTCTGGCTTTGCGTCTGCCTCTTCTGCGCTGATCTCCCGTCTCTCTGTTCCATACTTGTTGCCCCTGACTGCTCTCCAGACCACTGACTAGTCTCCCTTAGTGTGTTCTCCAAGTGCCCATCAAGCCTCCTCTTATACTTTTTCTGTTGACATCTCAATGGCCAAGATTAAGTCCCTAATCAACAGCTAGGATTAGATCTGGCTTGATCCATGTCTTTTGGACCATTCTAACACAGATTCATATTAATACACATTAATATTTTATTTTCCCTAAGTTTAGACTTAGGAACTCCATTAAAAATATTAATTATTTTAATATCTCCTGATCTGTTTAGAATCTGCCCAAACCCTTTCTGGGTATTGGAGATCTCATGTGCCCCAACCTCTCCAGCAAATTTCATGGCTAGAGCACATCTGATGCTACCCAAAATCAACAAATATCTATTATACCAACTAACAAAAGTACCTAGAAAATCTCACGGTCTCCCTTTGCAAGTGATCTCAACTTCTCTAAGAATTTTTGGCTTCACTGGAAAACAACACAGTGTACATGTGTGGCCTTTGGCTAGAAAACTGGCCTCACGACCTTGCCTCTAGAACTCTCGAGCTCCTTGAAAGGACTTCGCCTCTCCTCTTGGCCCTCCTGGAGTATTTTGGCTTTCAACACGACCTTAATTCCCCACACGTGCAACTAGATCTGGGCAACCTGGCCCTCCAAAAACCCTCACAACCTGACTGAAAATCTCGTCCTCTCTTGCAAAAAATAACACTCGTAAAATTCCTCTAAGTAAATATGGAACATACAGAAGAAATCGATCTAGGTATTAAACCCTTGGCTTCCTCCTTCAAACCCCTACAATGATCTACTCCGACAAACCTTGGCGCTTCAGATCTACTCTGATACCATGTGAAAAATCGATAAAAATATCGCTTGTTGCAATCAATTGGTAATTATCCAATGTATTTAATTATGAGAGAAATTGTTTTACTACAAATACTGAATAAAAACACGACAGCAATATTCACAAAAAAAAACTATGAAATTCTGATATAAAGGAAATCACAAATTGGACAATCGTTTTTGGACAAAACATCCCTAGAAAAACCTCGAAGGTATAACCAATTATTGAGATCTGAGGGTTTTATTATTATCTTCAACAATTTTGCAATTGATGAATATTACAACACTGCTTGCCAAACCCCAGCAATGCTCCGACAAAATATTTATTTACCTCCTCAAGTCGATCTGACAACTGGAAGGCTCCTTTGGTCCTTTGATGTTGATGACGTGGACGGAATTAGCCTCTTAGCTATGCTGGCAACACGTACGGCCCTCCTGGCAATCTGTTCATCCTCCTCTTGGCAATCTCAGCCTTGTTGGAATCACAATTGTCGTTACACCAAAACCTGTAGGTGCTAGTAAACAAACGCATCGCGAGAGTTAACAGATCCTCGAGAGGTGGTTAAGTATATGCCAAAAAACACATAGAGAGTATTGGATTATCCAATGCTCAACAATCTCCCCCAGTGCAAGTCGAGGGTGTTTCAAACTCTAGGCCTTTGGCTTTGATACCACTTGTTGGAATCACAATTGTCATTACACCAAAAACTGTAGGTGTTAGTAAACGAACGCATCGCCAGAGTTAACAGATCCTCGAGAGGCGGTTAAAGCATACGCTGCAAAACACACAGAGAACACTGAATTATCTAATGCCCAACGGGCCTCCACACATAATCTCAGCCTCCCTTAGAGAAAATTTGGCCCTTCTAGAACCCTCAAACTGGAACCCCCTATCTACAAAAAAACACTGGGATAATTCCTCCTCTGGATCTCGAAAATTGGAAGAATATTGATGAAAGAAAACCTTGGAAAATATTCACTAATTCAACTACAATTGAAACCCTCATTGATGCCAAATCCCAATGATCATTATGATCTCCAAAGCTGCCCATCGATTTCCTTAATAATCTCTCACTGAGAAATCAACGGCCAAGATCTAGATCTGAAATTATCTAATCGATGGCTAAGATCGCTCAGAAACTTTTTTAGAAGTCTCTAGAGGAAAATCGACCATATCTCAGTTATTACTAATTAATTAATCTATTTCCTTAAGTTGAAACTTAGGAAAATAATTAAAACTAATTAATTAACTTAATTAAGACATTTCCACAAAAGTATCACTGAAAAAAGTAGTGAAAGGACCATAATCATTGATCAAAATTGTAACGACCTATCTATAAATATAGAGAACAGATGAATAATAGTAGGCATACAATGCATGCATATGATAGCTACATATGCATGTGTCGCATACACCGTACTAGTATTTATATACTAAATTAACTATAAGTACTAAATACCATGACACTTCTTCGAATAGACGTTCTACTCATCCATCAACACCCATATTGCTTAATGTATGGGTAAATATTAAAAGAGGACTATATAAATTATATATTCCAGATTATTAATAAAAATTATATTAATAAATTAATAAAATAATTAAAAATATATATAAGAAATTAATTAAAAGGGGTACTTAGTATAATGTTATAAGGTTTATATTAAAAGGAGTACTTTAATAAAACGTAATGTGATTTATTAAATCATAAAACATATATATACGTGACCTTTAAAAGAAATATGGGAGATGATACGTGACATGGGAGGGTGTCACCAACAAACTAAGCGGTGCGCTGCTGGTGGAAGAGCGGCCACCGCCAAGAAACAGGATAAAAACCACATAACAAAGATTTAGAAGGGGGGCGGAACAAAGATTTAGAAGGGGGACAGAGGGAAGAAAATCTGAAGGAGGAGGAACATCATCTACGGAAATTATCCACAGGAAGAGCCTGATTTGTTATGAGGTCTTGGGCACGGGGGAGAAGTCGGCTTCAACTAAGAAGCTCACTGGATTGAGTAGCCAGGTTCTGCTCAGTTTGGCTGGGTGGATTTGGTCTTTTGTTAACCGAAGCAGGGAGTTGGAGGCATCATCAACCGCAAGGGCACAGATAGGTACCCTCAACAATTCTGTTAGATAATCTGTTAATTAATTCTGTAAGAGTTCAGGAAAATAATTACAGGTTCAGAGTAAAATCTCTTTTACTGTTTTTACACCTGTTTTAAGGTCCTGGCATTTGGTATCAAAGCACAGTTTCGAACCCTAGAGACCTTGCAGGCCCTAGAAGTAATTAACCCTGTAACTTTGCATAAATATCCACCGAATAAATTTAGGTTGCAGCTAGATTAGCTTCATATTGCAAATTTGCTCATTTTCCTTGTCTGAAGATGATCTATAAATGGTCATTGAAATTTGAGCACTCTGTCTCAGTTACCTTTAAACCAGCCTGACAGTAGAATAGATTGGTAGAGTATGCATCAGTCTAGAAAGGATTAGCAAGATGCAATTATCAAAATAAGGAAACTTCAGTATTATATAAAAATAAATGGGAAAGATGTTAAATGTAACTAGTTGGATGAGCGAATCCATTCATATCATTATCGTTATCAACGGTGAGGCCGTCACGATCATGACACTTTGCACTGTTAAAAATGATCCTGTCCAGGACGAAGCGATGTCTTCTTGAACCATGCAACTGATAACGTCGTGGAATGGAGTCCGAACTTGAATTTATTTCTTAGGAAACAACCCCTGTTCCTAAAAAACATAATATATCAACCCATTCTACATCCTAAATGGGACAAATTTAAGCATCGTCAACAAATGTTGATCCAAATCCACGCAACTTATTTAACATGTATTTAAATACGAATAAAAATAGTTTCTTTAGAGTAAAAAAATAACAATTTCAGCAATGAGAAATATGTGAGGTTAAAATTTATAATCTAAAGCAATTGCAGAAAAAAACTTGACTGCAACAAATTATTTTTTCAACAGAGCATAAGCACATGCTGCCCGGGAAAGAATGACATATAGGCACCAAATATTTCTATGAATTTCGAGAAATTCGACTTTCCAAACTTGCCTTCAAATTAGGTTTCAAAATCACAGCTATCTCAGAAATATATCAAATTCACACGGATTGGATGACACATAAGGGCCAGACCGTATCAACGTGTGGGAGGAAAGCCGGGAGGCACGTAGATCTCCCTCTTCTGTCTAACCCGTGACCCATGGAATAAATCTCTGTTGACGTATGGCAATAAATTATATAGCTTATATATATTATAAAATATATATTCGAACTTGCGCCTTTAAAACATAATCGTAAATATCTAAATTTATTTAAAATATATTTTGTCCAGCGTTTTCAAAAGCCATGGGTGGTATAAAAAAAAGGGGGTTCACGATTGTTTGATTTATAAGCTAAGTCCCGCTCTTGTGGTTTAATGGTAACACGTTGCGTTGGTAATGAGCAGGATCTGTTATGTTGACATTTTAAATGACACCGTAAGGGTTAAATACAAAAAAAATATACCTAGCAACGAATGAAATAAAATAACTTTTATATCACGCTATGACGGCATAAAGAAGAATTCAGTGTTCTAGTTCTGGATGCCCAAGTGGCTTTGGCAGACATGGAAAACAAAAATGTCCTTTAAATTTTCTGCTTATATATTTACACTACTGGTAAATTGTCTTGTGAATTAACGCATAGTGCCTGTAGTTCTTCTTGTGGATCTCTCCTTCGCATGGATCTTGAATGTATTATCTTAAAATTGTAATAGATAAAATATATATAAAATAAAGTAGAAAGGAGTAGTATATAAAGATAATAATAGAAAAAAATAAATATATATATAATATATAAAGAAAGGTAAGTGAACAGAAAGAAATATAATAAGATAGAAGGGAAGAAGAAGATATAAGAGTGTAAATAAGAGGAATTTTATGGGGCTCGAACATGTACATAATCGAGGAATAAAGAATATAATAAAGTAATGTAAAAAAAAGATAAAAAAGAGATGAAGAAAAGAAATAGATAGCAGAAACAGACTAGCAATAAGAATAAAATAAAAAATAAAAAAATAAAATAAAATAATTATAAGTGAGAAAGGTGAAAAGAAGTCAAAATAGTAGTATATAAGGTAAAATAAAATAATAGATAATCAATGAGTAAAGGATAAAAAGTAATAACGAGAAATATAAAAGATAGATGAAGAAGTAAAAAAAATTGCAAATATAGAATGAGCAATAACAAATATTAAAATATTAAGAAGAAACAAAGGAGAGAATAGATAAAATGTAAATAAAAGTAAAAATATAAAAATAGAGTAAGAAGAAAATAGGAAATTAAAGATGCAATATAGAATAATATAAGAATAAAAAGAAAAGTAAAGAAAATGAAAAGTAGTTGTAATAATAGTAAAACAAACAAAATAAAAGAAAAAGAAGATAATAAAATGGAAGTTAATAAAGAGAAATGTAATAGTATATGGAATGTTCAAAAGTAAAAATGAACAAAATAATGATATCAAGATAGT
>APFE030368582.1:14028-57732 GCA_000404065.3 Pinus taeda
CTCCAAGTGGAATCAAGAACTATCAGAGAGAGGACACTAATCAAAATCCTAGAAGCTGACTCACCCCCCTACAATCATCTATATATGGATCCCTCATCACAGAGATCCAAAGGCTGGAATCTTGTATCTTGTAGAGAAGCGCTGTTGGTTTTTTGGTGTAACATCATAGTGTTGGGTGATCTAAGCTTTACTTGAGGTGAAGAAGGGCTTTCTTGCTGGAGGAAGATGCTGGATCAGAAAAATTGGTTGTAATCCTCTTGCTATGCTTGATATTAATAAAGCTATTCAAGTTTTCCTCCACATTCTTGTATGTTTGATTGTATATGCATTTGTGTGGTCAATACATATCTGATCCTGTGTTGTTTATGAATATAGATCTCTGTTCTTCGATAGTATTATTCTACTTTGATTCCATAGGTGCTTTCTGAAGCTGTGTAAACAAAGAAGGAGTGGCAAAGATTTATCGAGAAGGAGAGGAACCAAGCAAGGAACCAAGCGCAAGACAAAGGTTGGTATCCTTTGTTCCCCTCTTGTCTAATTTTGATAAAGGAAAGCGAAAGTAGTTTTAACTTGTTTGTTTCTAAGATAGCTACCAGTCTTAGTGGGAATAGCAGTTCTAAGTGGACACTATTCCCGGTAGCAACTGCCTTCGAGAAACATTACAACAAGTGGTAAACAAAAACACTGTATGGAGGATAGTTTCTTTACTCAAAATGTAATGTCTCCACTGCTTCCATGCTTGCACCATACTGTAATATTCTTTATCATATGTGTTGTAGTTCGTCTTGTGTTTGAAATGATAAGTAATGAGATGACCTCCTAGATATGAAAAATGATAGACATAATCACGAAGATTCTTGAATGAGTGTGTGTCTCTACAGGGAAAAAGGAAAGTTCAAAGGGAAAGTCTGTAAACCAAAAAAGAGCTAACCATATTCAATCTCAAAACAGGGAAAGTTCCTATTCAATAGACCTCAAAGAGCCAATTCTCCAATTAGAGGCAAGGTCTAGTTGAGAGATACAAACCCTAAAAGAGAAAGAAAAATTTCCAAAAAAGAAAGCGAGTCAAAGATTAATATTCATTCATGAAACGAGATTCCAATTGATAGCAGGAAAAGCCCAATTTTCTTGCTAATTCGCCTTCACGGGCCTGCAGTTTCATTTAGGATCAAAACATAATACCAATTTTGATTTAGCTTCCTTTTATCTACATATGGTTGTTATCATACATATATATGTATACCAATCTTTACCTTCATTTCTAAACAACAATTTCCAACATTATTCTTTTGGCATTGTTGAAATTTGACAACAAATTTAGTAAAAATGTGTAATCTTGTATTAGTTACTATTCAGTTAGTTTTATACTTAAAACAACGGTTATGTAACGGAGGAAGCTCTTATAAATTGATGAATGCCCGAAGTATTGTATCATGGAGAATCATTCTTGATCAAATATAGAATCCAATCCCTTGTCCCGTGGATGTTTCCTTGACACACTATCAAGGTTTTACCACATAACATCCTATGTTTATTTGTGTGATTTATGTTTGGATTCAAATCAGTTATTCAGTTTCATTTCCTTTCTTGTTTGATTAAACCGCTCAGACCAACAAGTGGTATCAGAGCAAACATTAAGAGGAGTTTAGCCCTCGATGAGAAAGACGAGCAGTCCTGGAAACGCCATAAGCAATTTTTTTTTTTTGCAGGTGGAAAAGTATACCCATGCCCAAGCCCACTGTTTGATAGAGCAGATTTCAAAAACAATTTTTTGGGTGAGCTCGTGTATGTTGACCAGAGCCCATGTATGTCTGAAGAAGACTCCGCCGTTTTTTTGTTGAATTGCCACAAATGGCCGTAAGATAGTCGCATTTTCCCTTTGAACTGCCGCAAAGGGTTTCACTGTCGCTGAAAGATAGCCGTATTTTTCCTTTGAATTGCCACAAAGGGTTTCACTGTCGTCGAAAGATAGCCACAACCACATTTTTCTTTAAATTACCGCTTGAAGAAGAGTTGGACGAACTTGTCTCAAAAAGATCCGATAACCAATATAGAAATCGGAGGTCTGGTGCAGAGGTGAAATCAGAGACCGTTGCAGAGGAGAAATCGTTGGTGGCCAGAGGAGAAATCGTCGGTGGCTAGAGGAAAAATCGAAGACTACAGATTTGGTGAAACTGTAAGTTGAAGAAAAAACAGAAGTAAATTTATCAGTTTTTTAAATTCTATCAAGCATACGGTCTGAAGGTTATTTAAAGAATACATAGATTTTTGTGTATTTGAGGCAATCTCAGGGTTTAAAGTATTTTAAGAATCTGAGCAGTTAAAAAAAGGGGGGGTGGAATTTATGATTTTTTTGTTTCTTCCAGAAAAGGGTTCATTGAAGAACGAAGGTTTTTTTGTCAAGAAACTGAAATTAAGAAGAACGAAGGTTTTTTTCAAGAAACTGAAATTAAAGGGATTTTTTTTTTTTTTTTTGTTCAGTCAATTTGAAGATTTTTTTTTTTAAGAAACAGAATTCTGAAATTGCTTTTTTTTTTGGAGTAAGAAAAAGATTTTGAAAACCCTTTTTGGAAGAAGACAAAATCAATTTTTTAAGAAACCCTAGTTGAAAGACTGAAACCCTAGGAGGAAAGAAATGGCGAAGATGAAGAATGCAAAGTTTGAGGTGGAGATATTCATCGGCAAGAACATCTTTGCTTTATGCAAACTGAAAGTTAAGGATTTGCTGGTGTAACAAGGGTTGCACAAAGTATTGGACGAGGTGAGTAAGAAACCTGCTAGCATGATAGATTCGGACTGGGAGGACTTGGATGTCGAGCCCTCAGTACCATTAGGTTATGCCTGGTGGATGAAGTTCTCTTCAACATTGTTGAAGAGAGTACAGCTGCAGGTTTATGGGAAAAACTGGAAAAACTATATATGAGAAAATCGTTAACCAGTAGAATTTATTTGAAAAGATAATTGTACAGTCTACGGATGGAGGGTACAAAAGTTGCAAAACATTTAAATGTTTTTAGTACACTTATATGCCAATTATCGGATATGGAAGTTAAAATTCAGGAAGAAGACAAAGCTATAACCTTGTTGTGTTCTCTGCCCGAGTTATGGGACCACTTCGTAACTTCAATTAGTTTGAGCACTGCTGATTCTTTGAAATTTGAATTAGTTGTGGGAGCTCTCTTGTCTGAAGAAGTACGAAGGAAATCTAGTACTGAAATATCTGCACCAGAAGCCATGATAACCAAAGGACGGTCAAAGGAAAGAGGAGAAAAAATAAGGGGGTCTTCCGGATCAAAATCAAAGGGAAAGAAGTGTAAGGCAAAATGTTGGCACTGCAATAAAATTGGACACCTTAAGAAAGACTGTTGGAAACAAAAAGAGTCTGATAACCTGAAGACGGAAGCAAATCAGGTTGATTTAGGTATGATAGACAAAGTTTTATCTATTGACGAATTATGTATGATAGATGAAACTTTACCTGTGTGTAATGTCTCTCAGGATTTTGAAAGTTGGATGTTAGACTCTGGTGCTTCTTATCACATGTGTTCACACAGAAATTGATTTACTTCATATGAAGTTGTAAATGGTAGTTTTGTGTTTATGGGTAATAATGTATCATGTCAAACTGTTGGGATGGGAAATATCAGAATTAAAATGTATGATAACACAGTTAGAACATTAACTAGTGTTAGACATGTACCTGAATTGAAGAAAAAATTGATTTCTTTGGGAGTGTTGGATTCAGATGGTTATAAGTTTACAGGTCAGAATGGAGTGCTGAAAGTCTCAAAAGGCGCCCTAGTTGTTATGAAAGCAGAAAAGGTTGTAAATATTTACAGACTCAAAGGAAGTACTTAGGTCAGTGTAGCAGCGATTGTGAGAAATAAGAAGAAGGTACTCGCCTATGGCATCAACGATTGGGTCACATGAGTGAGAAAGGTCTTCAAGTACTGATGAACCGTAAATTACTTCCTGATTTGAAATCCTTGAAGTTGGATTTCTGTAAACATTGTGTGTATGGAAAATAGTGTAAACAGAGGTTTAAAACAGTAAGTCATAATAGTAAAGAAATTTTGGACTATATTCATTCTGATCTATGGGGACCATCTCCTGTTGTATCGTATGGAGGTGCTTTTTATTTTTTAACATTTATTGATGATTTCTCCCATAAAGTTTGGGTCTTTATGTTGAAAAAGAAAGCTGATGTATTCAATGTCTTTAAACAATTTAAGGCAATGGTAGAAAAAAGAACAGGAAAATCAATTAAATGTTTAAGAACTGATGATGGTGGTGAATTTACTTCTCTAGAATTTGAACAGTACTGTAAGGATGAAGGAATTGTTAGACACAAAAATGTTGTTTACACTCCTAAGCAAAATGGTGTTGCTGAACATATGAATCAGACTCTTATGGAAAGAGCCAGAAGCATGATCGACAATGCTAACCTGCAAAAGGAGTTGTGGACAGAAGTAGTTTCCACTGCTTGTGTTGTTTACACCCCTAAGCAAAATGGTGTTGCTGAACATATGAATCAGACTCTTATGGAAAGAGCCAGAAGCATGATCGACAATGTTAACTTGCAAAAGGAGTTGTGGGCAGAAGCAATATCTACTGCTTGTTATTTAGTTAATAGATCACCTTCAGTAGCAATTAATTGTAAAATTCCTGAAGAAGTTTGGACAGGTCAGTCTTGTGATTATTCACATTTGAGGATATATGGTTGTGATGCTTATTCTCTTATTCCTAAAAATCAACGTTCAAAATTAGATCCAAAATCGAAGTGTTATGTCTTTGTTGGGTATGACTATGCAATGAAAGGATACAGGTTGTGGGATCCTACATTGCAGAAGATAGTCATTAGTAGAGATGTAACATTTGATGAATCTGCTCTTTTAAAATCAAATGTTGAAAGAATTGAATAGGAACAACTATCGCCAAATCAACGAGTTCAGTTGGAGGCTAGACCTTTCGGTAACAGTCAAAAGGAAGGAGACACTTCTGGAGAAAAAGGTGTTGAAGACACAAAGGAAGCCGTTGAAGCTTCTGAACCAGTTCAAGTTTCTGAACCAGTTTAAACCAGTTCAACAACTAGTCACTCTAAGAAGGTCTACAAGGGAAAGAAAAACTCCCAAAAGGTATGAAGATTCTGCTTCATCTTTTGCTTTGATTATTGAAGATGGGAAACCTTCTTGTTATTAGGAAGTAGTAGATGATATGGATAGCGAAAAATGGAAAATGGCTATGGAAGAAGAAATGGATTCCTTAGCCAAGAACAATATCTGGGATCTTGTAGAACTTCCTGAAGGGAGAAGTGTTGTTGGATGCAAATGGGTCTTCAATTTGAAACGGAAAATTGATGGAAGTATCGAAAGGTATAAGGCGAGATTGGTAGCAAAAGGGTATTCTCAGGTTGAAGGTATTGACTTTCATGAGATTTTTTCACCAGTTGTAAAACTTGTTTCTATTCGTACTGTGTTGGCACTAATTGCATTACTTAACCTTGAGTTAGAATAGTTAGATGTTAAAACATCTTTTCTACATGGTGATTTGGATGAAGAGATATATATGGAACAACCAGAAGGTTTTGTACAAGGTCGCAGTAGAAGATTAGTTTGCAAGCTCAGGAAATCATTGTATGGCCTGAGGCAGTCTCCCAGGCAATGGTATAAGAAGTTTGACTCCTTCATGGTGAGCCAAAACATTATTAGAAGTGAGTATGATCATTGTGTATACTTCAAGAGTTTCAGTGGCATATTCATTATCTTAGTTTTGTATGTTGATGATATGCTTATTGCAAGCAAAAGCATGGATGAGATCAACAGGTTAAAGGCTCAGCTCTCTAGAACGTTTGATATGAAGGATCTTGGAGTAGTAAAACATATCTTGGGTATGGAGATACACAGAGACAGGAAAAATGGTAAGATTTGCTTATCACAGCAGAAGTATGTGGAAAGAGTACTTGAAAAGTTCGGTATGAACAATGTGAAACCTGTTAATGTTCCATTAGCTTCCCATTTTAATTTTTCTTCGGTTTTGAGTCCTAGAACTAATGAAGAAAAGCAGTATATGTCTTGTGTACCATATGCAAATGCTGTAGGCAACTTAATGTATGTGATGGTATCTACAAGACCTGACATTTCACATGCAGTTGGAGTTGTCAGCAGATTCATGGCAAATCCAGGTGAAGAACATTGGCGAGCAATGAAATGGGTGCTTCGGTATTTAAGAGGCACAAGTGATCATTACATTATCTCTAATAGCAGTAAAGAAATAATTTGCAGATATGTGGATGCTGATTATGCAGGTGATTTGGACAAAAGGAGATCTACTACATGTTATGTCTTTACTATTGCAGGTGGAGCATTTAGTTGGATGTCAAAGCTTCAAGAAACAGTGGCATTGTCCACTACCGAAGCAGAATATATAGTTGCTTCAGATGCCAGTAAAGAAGCAATCTGGTTAAAGGGTCTACTTGATGAGATTGGAAGGACGCAAGAGAAAGTGAATGTACACTGTGACAGTTAGAGTACTATTCACTTGGCTACAAATCCAACTTATCACAGCAAGACTGAGCACATTGATGTAAGGTATCATTTTCTAAGACATGTGATCGATGGTGGAAAAGTAGCTCTCAAGAAGGTCCATACATGGGAGAATTGTGTAGACATATTCACGAAGCCAGTTACAGTAGAGAAGCTGTGATGGTGTTTAGCTTCTCTTGGCTTGCAAAAGAGATGATGAATGGGCATGGGCAAGGGATTAGGAAAATTGTTGTCAAGGTGGAGTTTGTTGAAATTTGACAACGAATTTAGTAAAAATGTGTAATCTTGTATTAGTTACTACTTACTTAGTTTTATACCTAAAACAACAATTATGTAACGGAGGAGGCTCTTATAAACTGATGAATACTTGAACTATTGAATCATGGGGAATCATTCTTGATTAATATAGAATCCAATCCCTTGTCCTGTGGATGTTTCCTTGACACACTATCAAGGTTTTACCATGTAAAATCCTGTGTTTATTTGTGTGATTTATGTTTTGATTCAAATCAGTTATTCAATTTCATTTCCTTTCTTGTTTGATTAAACTGCTCAGACCAATAGGCACTAGTCGCAGAGTTGTATCCACATGCTTAAGAATGACTAGTTTGGAGAATTAGATGAGAAGCCAACACCAACAAAACAAACTACATCTACAGGTCATATACTGCCTCTGCTCATGTAAATGGGAATCACATGTCTGTCGGGTGCCCTTATGAATATTAAAAATACAAAAAGATTTGACTCTTCTATGTAGCTCCAAATGAGCATTCTTTTCATAACCTCATGCAAATCTAGGTTTTCCATGTTGGATTCCCAAGTCTTGCCAAAAGAGTTTTCAACTCTATGTTGCATGTACCTCGACGATTCTAAATCACGATATACTATTAGACAACAAACGAATTCATTTAGCGTGGTTTACGCAGAGATTTCCTATACTCCCAACACGACCATCGATTAACACTTTTACGAACAAATTCTTCAGAAATTACATGCTTGACCACACCTTAGTCAATGTTGTAATGCCCAGTTATTATCTTTGAGATTGAACTCACTCAATTGTTTGATACTGAGTCCCAATGCAACTATACTCCATAATTTTTTTATTCCCTTTATATGAATCTGATCTCGCACTTCAGAAATGAGATCTTCTCCTCTTTAACTCTTATACAAAGACTATTATACCCACCTTCCTTTTCCCTTGGGGATTAAAAACTCCTTTACCAAGGATTATCTACCCAATCCTGGTCTCTAATTATCCACTAGAATTCGACTCCTACATTGTCTTACTTAGATATCCTTTTCAATTGTTCCTGCACAAATTTCATATGCACCAAACCTCTTTTCCGATGTATGGTCACTATCATCTAACAAGTTCCTCTCTTGTCATTCCAGTATTTACTGCCATACAAAACTCTATATTCAAGTTCTCGCCCTGAAAATCAAATTCTTACTTTGCAATAGAGTTTCTCCTCTCACTTAATTGTCTCGAACCCTCTATAGGATTCACCTTCTTCATATGACAAATTCATTCTAAACCACCATTGATTCTGATACACATACACAAATTGGAACCTATCAATTAAATATACCCAAAGACAATATCAAATAACATTAAATCCTATTTCTTTCATTTAATCTTGCACATGTAGTTCTCTTGAGAATCTTATTCTTCTCTCTATGGCCTGATTCTACATTCATTTGGCCATTAGCTTTGCCGGTAGACTTACAATGATTAAATTCAACTTTTAGGAACAAAGTAGATTTTCCTAGATCCATAAATCACTCCCTAATTTATCCCCTAAATCTCTCGTGTTTTTCAAGTCAAACTTATGAACAAAATCTTACCTATCCATAGCTTTTCAAAAACTATTTTATAATAATTAAACAAACTAACATTATTTACAAATAAGAAATTATAATTCCTTTTCAATGTTGAAACCCCTTTTTGGAGCTTTTCTTTTCAAAAAGCTGATAGCTTTGGGAAGCTCTAATGCTCTTGCACAAGACTCCCAAGGTAGAAAAAGCTCATGACCTCTTGATCACTTGTCCTCAATTTATGAATCCTCTAGGATCCCAAACCTTGTGTTGTAATTGTCCATTCTTCCTTGCATGTTTTTTCCTACTGCTAATGTTTCCTTCAATTTTCCAAGCTACCAAACCCTATGTTGCTCTCATCCACTTGCCTTGTTGATGCAAAGCTTCGCAGTCAGTTGTACTTTGTTGTTGGTTGTCCCTTTCCCTTTGTTGTAACTTCTCTTAATCATCCTCTTCATCAACATCCACAACCTGTCAATTAATTCATCCAACTTTGTTCTTGACTGTTGAAACTTACTTTCATCTCCTACTTATTGTTGCATATCTTCCTTGTGCATAAGAGTTTCAGGACTCTTATCAAATTCTAGTTTATACACTTGCTTTACAACCTGCTACTCATATCTTGCAACTTCCTCTTCATTATTGTCTTTCGAGACAATTTCCTCTTCTCCTAGTTTCAATTTTACAAGTTGAATATGCATCCTCTGATTTTCTAATTTCTCCTTTAAGAAATCCGTTTCTTCGAACTAATAAATAAAATTACCTAGAACCAAATTTGTAGCCTCCATATCATTTTCAACGTCTATGTCGTCTGTCAACCATTCCTCTAAGAGCTTTGTTTCTTCCTTGAACCCTACATCTCTTTCTTCTATCATGAGACCTTCATCATCCCTTATAATCATTGCATTCGTATGCTATTCTTCATCATTGTCCTCATTTTCACTGTCTTCCTAAGCCAACTGCGTCATGTTCACTGTAATAACATGTTCCTACAAATGTTTTATAATAACTACACTACAAAATTGTGTATTGTTGAAATTTCTAAGTATTACGAGTTATAAATTTTATCTGTATTCTCTAGTTTATTTCCCCTACGTGTTTAATTACGAACAAGTTATTTAAATATATAAATATCGAAATAAACACAATACAGTCTCAACAATCTATAGATCAACAGCTGAAAGAAATAACAAACACACAAGTGACACCGTTATTTTTGGACAACTCATCCCCAGAAAAACCCAACTTGGGAAAACCATTGCAACACTTCAGAGGGTTATTTTATTATGCTGTCTTTCCTTGAGTACAACTGGGTGCCAAATTGGCTCACTCGACAGAGAAAATAATTTGACAGTAATACCTCTTTATTCGGAAGCAAATATTCAGAAAATCTGCCCCACGAAACCCTCTCCAGCAACCTCTGAAGCTCAGCGTCAACCCACTTGGCCTCAACATCAGCCGTAACCCTCTGCGTTAGCCCTCTAAGGCACTGCGCAGTCTCTATGGCCCTCTGCGTCACTCTTGCTGCCCTCTGCGTGGATGACGCAGGCCCTTTTGGCCTCTGCGCAGTCTCTTCTGCCTTTGCGTGGCTCCCTCTGGCTCAGCGTCTGCCTCTTTCTGCTTTTGTGCTGGTCTCTCGGCACTATCTTTGCCTCTCTATCTCGTACTCACTGCCCCTCGCTGCAATTGATCACTGATTCGATTTCTCTTAGCAAACCTTTCTCTAGAAAATCGAATGACTGAACACTCTAGTGTGTTCTCCAACTGACCCTCAAGCCTCCTCTTATATTTTTCCCGTTGGTCCTTCAAAGGCTGAGATTACATCTCTAATCAACGACTAAGATTAGATTTGGATTGATCCATGTCCTTTAGAACCTTCTAACCCAGTTTTATATTAGTACCCATTAATATTTTATTGTTTAGACTTAGGAACTCCATTAAAAATATTAATTATTTTAATATCTCCTTTACTGGGTAGAATCTGCCCAAACCATTGCTGGGTCTTGGAGATCTCATGTGCTCTAGCCTCTCCACCATTTTTTATGGCTAGAGCACATCCGATGCTACCTCAAATCAACACTCCCTTTTAGCGAGTGTGCTCTAGTAATACTCCAACTGAGCATCACTCTGATTATACGGCACCGGTACCTGTGCTGATGCTAGGCCTCCTCGCGCAACATCCTCTGCATTGTTGCATCTTGTATTGTTGTCCATGGCTCTGTCACTGCCACTGCTGCATCCGTACGACAACTCCCTCTGCATCTGTGCTGCTGCTAGTCCTTTCTCCTAACACTGCATCTGCATTGCAACCCCCTCTCATCATGCTGCATCGTGGTACTGCTAACTGCTACTGCACTGCAACTCAGTTACTGAGAAGTAAGTAACTGATCCACCCAACTATTGACATCCCTGTCAGGCTAGAAACACTCCCGATGCTGAAGCTCTCGCTGCTGCTATCTCGTGCTCCCTTTACTGTCTCTGCACTGCTGCAACAACTCCCTGCCTCTTACACCGCTGCAAACCTCTCTGTGCCATCCTGCACTGTTGCAACCTCCTCTGTGCCTCTCGCACTGCTGCAGCCTGCTAGCTCTGCGCTGCTCGGGACTACTGCATTGTAGCACTCTCTGCCGCTTCATCCGCATTCGTTTATATCGACATCCGCCAGTCCTGCTACTCTCTCTTCGGTGCTTCCATAGCCAGGTATGATCAAAGAGTTTGGGTACCTCAAGAATCCTGCCCCTCATTGACTGTAGTCCTCATGACTACAGCTCGATGTCTCCCCACCTCTTGTCTAGAGGTACATGAGCACTCATGGTACAATCGTCATCCTCCTCTACCTCCTTTTATGCCTTCGCTGGCGCTGCATTGGAGTCAGACGCCTCTCCCTTATTCTTCTTTCTCGGACATTGGTTTGCATAATGACCCAGTTCCCCACAGTTGAAGCACTTGACCTTGGAGAGGTCCTTTTTCTTCCTCTTCTCCTGCTTCCGCGCAGATGCCAGAGCTGCATCCTCTTCCTCTTCTTTCTTGATCCAAACTCCTTTGCTGCTACTTCCCGTCTTGGACAACCGTCTGATCTCTTCTTGGCAAAGAGCTGCCCACAATTCTTCCCAATTTGGAAGATTTACCCGGCCGAGAATGCTCTGGACAAATGTCTCCCACTCTTAGGAGACTGCGTTTAGGGCAGTCCTCACCATCAACTCCTGATTCGGTGTGGCCCCTATGGAAGTCAGTTAGTCCCAGATCTCCTTTAATCTACTGAGGAATTGATCTATCTGCTCCCCCTTCTACATCTGGTATGAACAACTGATTCTCAAGTAACATCTTCCTCTACACGGAAGCATGCTGGTACAACTTCTTCAAAGCGTCCCACATTTCTTTTGTCGTCTCCTTCTCAGCAATATGTTGAACCACATGAACCTTGACCCCATCAAGGATGATGCATTTCGCCTTGGCAATTGCCTCCTTGTACTTTTCATTGTTAGCCGGGTCAACTGGGATAGACACTGTTCTCAAGGCGAAGGCCCTATGCGATGTCTATCTAGAATGGACAGGATCCTGGCCTTCCAGACCACAAAGTTGGACGCCCTGTCCAGCCTGTCGTGATCCCTCGGTCCATTCATGGCCATCTCTCTGCTCCTCCTTTCGACTCCTTCGAGTCTCTACTTCCCTCTAGAAGTTCTCTCTTCGACTCCCTCTAAGTCGTTACTTCCTGTCTGGAAGTTCTTTGCTAGACTCCCTCTGAGTCTTGATTTCCCTCTTGGAAATCCGCTTGCCAACCGTCAAGTCGCAACTCTCCAATCTCCTATGCACCTGCAACACTAATCTGGATTCCTTGGCTAGAAATCCGCCTCGGTAGTGACTCCCTCTACCTTGGTTTTGCCCCGTTAGGTATTGTTCTATCTCGGCAGCAACAACACCCCACTAGCTTCACTCCTCGCAAACTGCCCACAACTTCCTAAGCCCCAACAACCGAAGGACTGAGCCTCTAGGCTCTGCACAATCTCGACACTTGCTGAAATGCTCCCCAAGCCAACTGCGTCAACCCTCTTGGTCTCTACGTGGCTCTTCGTGAGCCTTTTTTCTGCCCTCCTCAGCCTCCGCACTAACTTTTCTCTGGCCTGAACTAATGATGCAGTCCCTCTGCATCAACCCTTCTTTGTTGTTGTCTGCTAGGAACAACTTCTGTCACTCGGGACAGTTTTTTCTGCTGTAAATGCTCTGCTTCAGTTGGTGCCTTCAACTCTCCTGTGATCTGCAACTACGCTCTGATACCATGTTGAAATTTCTAAGTATTACCTGTTAGAAATTTTATCTGTGTTCTCTGGTTTATTTCTCCTACTTGTTTAATTATGAACAAGTTATTTAAACATATAAATATCGAAATAAACACAATACAGTCTCAACCATCTACAGATCAACATCTGAAAGAAATAGCAAACACACAAGTGACACCGTTATTTTTGGACAACTTGTTCCTGGAAAAACCCAACTCGGGAAAACTGGTGCAACAATTCAGAGGGTTATTTTATTATTCAGTCTTTCCTTGAGTACAACTGGGTGCCAAACCAGCTCACCCGACAAAGAAAATAATCCGGCAATAATACCTCTCTATTCGGAAGCAGATATTAAGAAAATCTGCCCCACGAAACCCTCTCCAGCAACCTCTGAAGCTCATCGTCAGCCCACTTGGCCTCAGCGTTAGCCCGGAACCCTTTGCGTCAGCCCTCTAAGGCACTGCGTAGCCTCTACGGCCCTCTGTGTGGATGACGCAGGCCCTTCTGGCCTCTGCGCAGTCTCTTCTGTCTCTGCGTGGCTCCCTTTGACTCAACGTTTGCCTATCTCTGCTTTTGTGCTGGTCTCTCGGCACTATCTCTGCCTCTCTGTCTCGTACTCACTGTCCCTCGCTGCAACTAATCATTGATTCGATTTCTCTTAGCAAACCCTGCTCTAGAAAATCGAATGACTGATCACTCTGGTGTGTTCTCCAACTGACCCTTAAGCCTCCTCTTATATTTTTCCTGTTGGTCCTTCAACAACTGAGATTACATCTCTAATAAACGAATAAGATTAGATTTGGCTTGATCCATGTCCTTTAGAACCTTCTAACCCAGTTTTATATTAATACCCATTAATATTTTATTTTTCCTAAGTTTAGACTTAGGAACTCCATTAAAAATAACTTAGGAACTCCATTAAAAATATTAATTATTTTAATATCTCCTTAATCGGGTAGAATCTGCCCAAACCATTTCTGTGTCTTGGAGATCTCATGTGCTTTAGCCTCTCCACCAATTTTCATGGCTAGAGCACATCTGATGCTACCTCAAATCAACATGTATAGATTTCAATTATACCTTTATAAGACTATGTTGCCTCATCTTCTTTCATCACAGGCTTTGGGTGATGCCTTTCTTCCATGTTTTGTAAATTCACTCCTTCCTCTTATTCTCTTGTAAGAGAATTCATTTTGCTTTTTCCTCTGTCTCTTTAATAGTTGAAGATGGTTGTCCATCTTCATCAAAACTTGCAACCATACACAATTTATTAGATTTAAAATCATAAGGCTCACTGGCCTCTTTCGATGCTTTAGACATCAAATTTTCATGTTGATATGAACTTCCGCAATAGTTTATGAGACTTGCAATAAGTCTCTCATTCTCTTCATCATCCTCTCCAAAGATGTCTCCTTACTTTGGTATAAGAACTTCATCCACAATTCCATTAATTGGAATTTCCTTGATATTGCCTTCATGAGGCAACTCTTCATCATCTACACCTGCATACTTGCATTCACAAACATTTCATTAGTTTTAAAATAATGAGATCCTCAGATCTCATCAGCTCCTTCATCCTCATCTTCACCAAGGATAGGTCCTTGTTCTAGTTCACAATAGTGAACATTCATCTCTGCTTCTGTGAGCTTTTCATCCTTCAATTGAGCATTCAACCTAGGCTCCAACTTCACTTGCAACCTAGGCCACTTCACTTTCTTCCGCAGAATCCATCTGCACCTTTGGTCTTCCTCACCTCCCTGTATCAGTTCCATTAGTACATTCAGCTGTACTTTTATCTCAACAACTTCCCTCTCATACTTTTCATCACTCAACTTCACATGGCTTACACTCTCATGACTATGAGTGGTCATTTCTCTTCTCCCATTTGCAAGCTCTCTCTTGCTCACTGTGAGCTGCAACCAAACCTTTATAACAATCCCTCTCCACTTACTTGTCATCCAATACCCCACTAAGCCTACACATACTTAGCCATTTGGTATCTCTAGGGTTCGCTCACCTAGAACCTCCTTGGGCACTCCCATCTCTATTGGTTATTGAATTTACTTGACTCACTACTGTTCTTTCCAACCCTCTGTTGGAAAAGGTCCTTTGCCACAAGTTTTCAGAAACTTAAGTTGTTCTTGGTTACAATTCTCCTACTGTAATCATCCTTGCCACTGCAACCTGTAATCAAGAATTTTCCTCACAAATTCGTTGAAAATATAAAGACCATTTACCTTTAGTTCGACCTCATGTGAACATACACTGCTGTCGCAGTTTTCTCCAATCCTTTTGCTAGCCCTACTACTGGAGTCTTTCACTGTTCTTCCTCATCTAAAGAACACACTGCTACCTCCTGCCCAAAGTAGATATTCCTTTTTGTATCCTGAGAGAACATCAATGTTCTTTCTCTTTCTCCAACGGCTCAAGCCAAGCAATTATCAATTTTCTTCAAAAACAAATTTAAAGTGAAAACATTTTACCTGACAACCTTTTAAATTTGAGCCGTTGAAAGCTTTGAAACTAAATTCACCCAACAAATAATTTCATTCCAAAGAACATCAAACCGCTCTAATTTGCCTCCAAAGAACTTACTGCGCTGATACCACTTGATAACAGGAAAACCCTAATTTTCCTGCTAATTCACCTTCACGAATTTGCAGTTTCATTTAAGATCAAAACATAATACCAATTTTGCCCAAGCTTCCTTTTATCTACATCTAGTTGCTATCATACATATATGTGTATACCAATCCTTACCTTCACTTCTGAAGAACAATCTCTAGCACTATTCTGTTGGCACTGGTTGCAAATTTGTATCCACATGCTCAAGAATGACAAGTTTGGAAATTTAGATGAGAAGCCAACACCAACAAAAAAAACTACATTCGTAGGTAGAAAATTGACTCTGCTCATATAAATGGGAATCACTTATCTGTTGGGCGCCCTTATGAACATTCAAAATACATAAAGATTTGACTCTTCTACGCAACTCCGAATGAGCGGTTTTTATCTTAAACTCATGCAAAACTACCTTTTCCCATGCAGAATTCCCAAGTCTTGGCAAAAGAGTTTTCAACTCTATGTTGCACGTACCTCAACAATTCTAAATCGCGATATTAAACAACAAATGAATTCATTCATCGTGCTTTATGCAGAGATTTCCCATACTCCCAACGCGACCATCGATAAACACCTTTAGAAACAAATTCTTCAGATTTTACATGCTCGACCACACCTTGGTTAATGTTTTAACGCCCAGGCATTCTCTTTCAGATTGAAATCGCTTAATTGTTCGACACTGAGTGCCAATGCAACTATATTCCATAAATTTTTTATTCTCTTTATATCAATTTGATCTCGCGCTTCAAAAATGAGATCTTCTCCTCTTTAACTCTTATACGAAGACTATTATACCCACCTTCCTTTTCCCACAGGCATCATTCTTTGGGGATCCGAAACTCCTTTACCAGGGATTATCTACCCAATCCCGGTCTTGAATTCTCCACAAGAATTCGATTCCTACTCTGTTTTACGTAGATATCGTTTTCAATTATTCCTGCACAAATTTCATATGCACCAAACTTCTTTTCCGATGCATGGTCACTATCATCTAACGAGTTCCTCTTTTCTCATCTCCAGGATTTCCTCCATACAAAACCCTCAAATCCATTTGAGTTCTCGGCCTGAAACTCGAATTTCCACTCTGCCTACAACAAAATTTCTCCCCACGTAATTGTCTTGAATCCTGTCTACAGGATTCGCCTTTTTCATATGATAGATTCATTCTAAACCACCATTAATTATGATACACATACACAAAATTGGAACTTATCAACTAAATATACCTAGAGACGACACCAAATAACACAATTCATTTTCATTCATTCAATTCTGTACATGCAGGTCTACTCAGAATCTAGTTCTTTTCTTTATTCCCTGATTCTACATTCATTTTGCAATTAATTTTGCCCATAGTTTTACAATGTATATGATTATATACAAAGTAGATTTTCTTAGATCCATAAATCACTCTGAATTTTTCCCTAAATCTTTAGTGTTTTTCAATGTAAATTTGCTTTTATCTTGTGAACAAAATCTTACCTATCTACAACTTTTCTAAAACTATTTTATAATAATTAAAGAAACTAACATTATTTACAAATAAAGAATTAGAATTCATTTTCAATGTTGAAAGTTGAAACCCATTTTAAAGTTTTTCTTCAAAAAACTTGATGGCTTTGGGAAGCTCTAATACTCCTGCATCATAAATTCCTGCTCATCACATTCCTCCTTGAGTAATGGGAACATTTGCCATGCTGAACCACAAGCAATTCCAACAAACTCCATCCCAATTGGATAGAAGTTTAGGATTGCCTTAGTCTAACCAGACTGCTTTTTTGCCCTGAAATCATGAAAATTCCGGCAGGGAATTTTGTAAATCCAGGTTAAAGTTCTTAAATTTCAAGATTTTGGGTGCCCAATGGTTTTTGATAGTGCTGATTCTATTGCCACTTTCAAAAACATGATTCAAACACCGTTTCCAGAAAATTTGTTGAAAATTTTTTGCCCTAATTCCGGCCAAAAATAACTGTCCAATCAATTGCTCCGCCTCGATAGACTTGTCCTTTAGGATTGGTATCTTGCGATCACCTACTTTACTTGCCCGTACAAATCTAATTTATCAGACCCACTTCCCTATCGAAGTTATCCCTCTATCACCTTAAAAGGATGCCAAGTCTTATATCCCTATTAGCTAACGAGCGGAGGAAAGAAAGAGATCTTCTCAGAATGCCTTCTTCGTATTCTCTAGGAAATAATAATTTACATAATGTATTCCCAACATGTGTACCACCAAAGACTGATTTGGGTCACAAAAATGATTGTAATTGCATATGAAACTCGTAGTTAACGCTAGTGATGCAAATGGTGCTGGAAAGACTGATGCCGACAAAGCGCTTGGTCACTAAAGCATGTGCGAAATACACCTCCAGCAGTAAGGAGCTTGTTCTGATTATGGGAATGCCCAATATTGCAAACTGCCCAATATTGCAAACTATACCATCATCTATATTATAGATATTTTCATAAGCTAAGGATCATGTTAGCAAAACTGTTAATTGCCACGGTATTGTAAACGAAATTTCCAACTGGCCCATATAAATTGCTGCTAGAAGCTATGCAACTAGCATAGCTCCTAATTTTCCCGGCTTTGCTTTTGGCTTTGATGTCTTTTAGCGGCGGGGAGGGGTAGGGTCAGAAGCACCGTTGTTGTTAAGAATTGTAGTTAAGAATTTTATAGCACAAAGATTCAAAGGAACATAACTTATAAGCAAACCTATGCTCTCTACTTGTATGCATAGGTTGCCACGATGCCATTGCACAGGCCACACTGCCAACAGACAAGCTACTGTTCGCAGAGGCAAGGAAGAGGTTTTGGCATTGCTGTAGGAGGTTATGACATTGTTGGGCAGAGCAACAGGTATACATTGTGAGACCACTCACTAAAATGACTATTTCCAAAATTAGCTTTTTTTTTTTTTCATTTTAAAATGATTTGTCATTTGACAAATAAGAAAATAAGAATGCACTCCACTTAGGTTATTAAGTCTTATCAACCCTTTGAGGCTAGTATTCCTTGGAGGGCAAAGGCTTTTATTGCTCCATTAGGAAGAGGTTTTGACATTGTTATAGGAGGTTATGACATTGTTGGGAAGAGCAATAGGTATACATTGTGAGAGCACTCACCTAAATGACCATTTACAACATTAGTCTTTTTTTTTTTCATTTTAAAATGATTTGTCATATGACAAATAAGAAAATAAGAATGCACTATTCCATGGAGGGCAAAGGCTTTTATTGCTCAATTAAGAACCAACTTGCATCAACTTCGGTGTGAAACAAGATGGTGGAAAAGCCCTATAAAAAGCTTGGGAAGAGCTAGTGTGAACATTTTGCATCTATGGGGCAGTGGAATCAGAAAAACATTTCAATTTGGAATGTGATGCATTCAAAGACATCAAAGAAAGTTATGAGAATATGCCATAGTGTAGAAGGAAACAAACAAAATAAACGCAAGTCCCATCACCATCTCTGGCCTTCTGAATTTTGGTGTTTGGAATCAATTTGCAGCAGTCCCACCAGTGTTAGCATTGGTCATCATCAATTTGAATAAGAAAATGATTGAATTGCAAAAGGCCAAAAACATGCAACTAATGGTCCCATAACCTATTTTTAATCTCCTAAACTTTAAAATATCATTTCATTTCATTTCGAAGTGCTATAAACCTATAAAAATTGAGAAGTTATTTAAAAAATAAAAATAAAATTGTTTTAGTAATTCCAAAAAATTGTAAAAAAAATTAATGGAAATTAAATTAGTTTTCCAAAAAGTATAAATTGATTTTTTAATAATTTAAGAAAAAACTGTCAATTTTTTTTTTGTTGGGCATAAAAATAGCCAAATTAATTAATAAAATTAACTAGCGAAACCTATAGTCACTGGCCGACGCAGGCACTAATAACAGCACGACCTCACATAAACGCAAAAAGCATATGGCAATTGACAAGATGCCAACACCCGCAACGCACTATTTAGGTTACCTTTTACCATAACCGAAGTTGATACCGAAATTATGGAGATGGTCGGCTATTTTAAGGAGCTCTGCAGCTAATTTTGCCTCTACAGCCTATGACTTGCCAGTGAAAACAAATATCACAT
Source organism: Pinus taeda (assembly GCA_000404065.3). Lineage (NCBI taxonomy): Eukaryota > Viridiplantae > Streptophyta > Pinopsida > Pinales > Pinaceae > Pinus > Pinus taeda. Next base: position 33,387 of record APFE030368582.1, read on the forward strand.
TATTCTAATAGTCCCGCTTTAGCAGATCTATTTTTCCTTTTGTTATCCGCTTGAAGATGCAACAGAAGTTACGTGTATTCAACATTAGTTGCTCTGCACTTAATCGGGGCTTTCAAAAGGCATCTCGGCTCCAGTGCCCAAACTTTCTGCTAGCATTTACAGAAAGCCATTTATTATCGAGACGCGAAAAATATGAGCAATTACAGTCGTAATATGGGCGCTGTATTGCTTGTGAGTCTGATGATTTCTGTCAGCATGGCTCCTACCGCAGAGTCTTGGGGAAAGGAAGGGCATTATGCGGTTTGCAAGATAGCACAGGTGAGGTTCCCTTACATTCCTTGTTAGTTAGTGCAGATTTAGTGGATGATTATAGTTTTCGAAAACAATAATTTAATTGGCAATAAACCTCTTACAGTTTCCGAGAAGATTCTTTGTTAAAGCATAGAATGGAACAAATATTTAAATCAATTTGATGCCGATACTCAATGATGCTTGCAAGATAAGCCCTGTGAGTCCACATTGCAAGAGTACGATGGGTTGGCAATATGGCCTGCGAGGATGACAATTAGTAAGAGCGTGATGGGTTGACAATATGTCCTACTAGGATGACAATTAGTTAAATAATCTGTAGATATCGAGTACTATATCTGTTTGTGTGGACACACATATTTGGACATATTTACTTGTCTGTTCGTCTCTCGAACTCTCCGGTCCTCTCTTTCCTTCTTGTGAAGTGACCTTTTGGGTCTATATGGAATGATCTCTACAGACACTTATCACAAGCCCTTCCGCCATGAAAGGCTTATGCCATATATGGCTTCGGTGTTGAAAGGGCCTCCTTGGCATGAGTCCTACAAAACCATAAGAGTAGATCCATATACGAATGAACAAATAACTTGACAGTGATTGCATATATCATAGAGCAAATAATTTGACAGAGGCACATACTAGACACACGTAAACACTAGCATGGACCTGAGTAAACATAATGAGAAAACAAACTATGGATAAATTGAAACTTCCTAATCACACACACCAACATTGTTACAATTAACAGATAGGTTTGTAATTAAACCTAATGGTGTGTTAGAAGATATATATGTATCTTTAGATTCTTGGGAATATCCTGTTGATTTCATGATTTCAACACCCAAGAATAATTTAGGAGGACATCTATTAATTTTAGGAAGTCCATGGTTAGCTATAGCCGATGCTTTTATCAGTTGTAGATCAGGAGACATGTTTATCTTAGATGGAAGCTCAACAAGAAATTTACATTGTACCAACCTGCAAAAACAATGATAGAAGTAGAAAATGAAGAATGGATAGATGATGATAATGATATACAACCAGTTTTCACTATTGCACAAATAAATGAAGAGGATCAAATTTTAAATTCAATAGAAAATAATGAACCCTCTTTATATTGTGACAATAGTGAGGATTTTCAAGAACAATGTAATATTAAATATCTATCATCTAGACAAATGTTTTTACATTCTATGGAAAAATTTGGAAACTCTTCAATAGAAATTCTTCTATGGAAAATTTTGAATATCAATGAAAATCTGGAAGAATTACAGAAAAAGAAACTGGTAGAAATATTGCAAAAACACTCTTCTGCCTATGCATGGGAATACACTGATATGAAGGGAATTAATCTTAAAACTTGCATGCATCATATTTATATTGAAGAAAATGTTAGACCAGTTCAACAACCACAAAAAAGAATGAATCCAAACTTACAGGAAATTTAAAGAGGAATTGCAGAGATTGTTAAATGTACATTTCATTTATGATTTTATCCAATATTAGACAGTCAATGGGTTTCATCCCTAGTAATCGTTCCTAAGAAAAGTGGAAAATGGAGAGCATGCATTGATTACAAAGAATTGAATAAATCTATTTTGAAAGATCATTTTCCACTTCCTTTTCATAGATCAAGTTTTAGATAAATTAGCAGGAAAAAATATTTCTCATTCTTGGATAGTTTTAGTGGGTATAATCAAATTCAGTTAGCACTTGAAGATCAAGACAAAACCACATTCACCTATCCATGGGGGACTTATGTTTACTGAGTACTTCCTTTTGGATTATGCAATGCCTCAGCAACATTCCAAAGAGTAGTACTAGGATTTTTCTTTGATCTTATTCATGATTATGTGGAAGTGTATATGGATGGTTTTATAGTTTATGGAAATTCTTTTGAAGAAGCACTTGAAAATTTAGAAAAAGTTCTCATAATATGCAAAGAAGCAAATCTTTCATTAAGCCATGAGAAATGTTTTTCGATGTTTAATGAAGGAATTTTTTTAGGTCACCATATTTCAAGAAATGGAATTAAGGTAGACTCATCTAAGGTAGAAATTATTTCCAAATTTTCAGTCCCAAGTTGTTAATGAAATGTTAGGAGTTTTCTTGGTTTTGCTAGATATTATAGAAGATTCTTAGAAAACTTCACAAAGATTGCATTTCCACTCTTCAAATTACTCACCAAATATTGTGAATTCAATTGGAACTTTGATTGTCAAAAGGCTTTTGAAACTTTGAAAAAGAAGATCTCTGAAGCACCTATATCTTAAAAGGAACTAATTGGAAATTGCCTTTTCATATATCAACTGATGCTTCAGACATAGCTCTAAGAATTGTGTTAGGACAAAAAGATCTCACTCTTTGTGCCATTTATTATACTAGTAAAAATTTAACTCTTGCAGAGCTAAATTATACTGTAATTGAAAAGGAGTTTTTAGCAGCCATTCATGCCATTAGTAAATTCAGACATTACATCACTGGCTATGAAACTTTCGTTCATACAAACCATTCTGCCATTAGATATTTAATGAACGAACCAGTTACTAATGGTAGAGTAACAAGATGGCTATTACTGTTACAAGAATTTAATATCACCATTCTAGATTGATCTGGAAAACAAAACACAATTGTTGACTTTTTATCTAGAATTCAAAATGATAACAATGGTATACTTGTAGAGGATAAATTTCCTAATGAGTATCTTTTTGCAGTATCTACTAAATCACCTTGGTTTGTAGATATTGCTAATTATTTGGTTACAAGGAAGTTACCCTCCTATTTGCTTCCTAGAGATAAGAGAAGAATAATCCAAACGAGTGCATCTTATTCATGGATAAATGAAAAATTATACAAGACAGGGCCAAATCTCATCATCCGAAGGTGTGTAAGAGAAGATGAAATACCTGAGACAGTGAGATACTTAAAGCATGCCATGATGAACCATGTGGAGGTCATTTTGCTGACAAAAGAACTGCTTATAAAGTCCTTCTCTTAGACCAAGGAATATGTTAAGAGGTGTAATAGCTTTAAAAGAATGGGGAAACCTATTCCTTCAAATGAAATGCCACTACAACTTCAGGTACTCATTGAACCTTTTGAAAAATGGGCTTTGGATTTTGTTGGACCAATGAATCCATCTTCAGAACAAAAAAAATATATTCTTGTATGCACTGATTATGTTACTAAATGGGTAGAAGCTAAAGTACTTTCTTTTGCTACTAAAAATGTTGCAATTTCATTTATTTTTGAGGATATTTTTACTCGTTTTGGTGTCCCAAGAGAAATTGTAACAGATCAAGGAAAACAATCTACATCCAGAGTAATGCAAAGGATAGTAGAAGAATATAAAATCAAGCATCGGAAATCTACTCCATACCATCCACAAGCAAATGGATAAGTAGAGTCTACCAACAAAGTAATTGAAGGAGTTCTCACCAAGATAGTTCACTTGTAGAGAAGGGACTAGGTAGAAAAACTTCCAGAAGCTTTATGGGCCTACCGTACCACATGGAGAAGCACTACAAGACATACTCCCTATGAACTTGTTTATGGGAAGCAAGTCCTATTTCCAATTGAGTTCCAGATTCAGACCTATAAGACAACAATCAAGTTAGGACTTGACTTATCAGAAGCACAAAAGCAAAGAATGGGACAACTCAATGAGCTTGATGAAATAAGGCAAGATGCTATCCAAAAGACTAGTTTAGTCCAACAACAGAGATCCAGATGGCATGATAAATACATCAAAGAAAGAAAATTTCAGCCTGGAGACTGGGCATTACTCTTTGATTCAAAATTCAAAAATTTCGAAGGAAAGTTTCAAACTCACTGGCTTGGGCCTTATGAGATTGAAAATGTTTTTGATAATGGAGTAGTCAGAATTAGGACTATTGATGAAAAAAAGTTCCTCTCTTAGTGAATGGACATGGACTCCGAATCTATCATAAGCCAATGACAAATGAGGAATTTGTAAAGATTTTCCAGAACAACTCTGATTTGAAGTTGTTCAAGAAGAGTTCTTATTCTTCTCCACCTTAAAAACTTTCTTTTTCATATATATATATATATAAATGTATAAACATGAAAACCAACAATTGTTGACATGTTTATGCAGAAAATTCAAGGTGAAAACCAAGAATTCTTGGCATCTTAAATATTCTTTGTATCCCACTTTCTAGAGTTCCATTTTCTTGCATCCCTTTCTTTTAAAAATAAATGACTACAAAATTTCTGATTTTCTGCAGCCTTGACAAATTTCTACAATCAACTTGACAAAAACTTCTAATGATACAATTGAAGGAATGATTGACTCCCTCCACTGCAAAGTACTTGAAGACAACATAAAAAAAGGGGCAACCAAAGGTTAGCAAGCAAACAATTCAAAGGTATGCACTTCTTTAATTTAATAATAGGGATCAAAGCATTACATATATGAATTATAAAGACATGATACTACCGAAAATCAAAATCATTATTGCTAAGAGTTGATAGTGTCAAGTCAAATTGAGTATAATCTGCCATTCACTCCCTGTCATCATAACTCATATCCCGACTCATATCACGATCCATTGATCTAATTGCCCAAATCATAAACATGAATGCTCTTAAAGGTTAGATTCTGCCACACTCCATTACATGCTCACTGCCTACTCTCTCATTATTCCATCACTCACACCCTCGACCTTTCCGCTCTAAAAACCCTATGAAGCCGTCCTACCTTGTCAAACAAAACAATTTTTGAAACGAAGCTTCTCGGCGATGGGAGTGATAGTCAGAACAGAGCCAATAGGGAAGAAATTTTTGGAGGGGTATCCATAGACAAAGAATTGTTGCAGAAGGCGCAATGGCTAGAATTTATAGAGAAATTCGATGGGTTCCATAAAGAAGTGACCAAATCCTTTGCTAGGGCTTTTGATGGAGTTGAAGTGGAGATAGGAGACATCAAATTCATAGTGATAGAGTCGTTTATAGTTGAAGCTATTGAACTGTCGCAGATTGGAGAAAAATTGTTCAAAAATAAAGGTATAGAAAGAAAATACTGTAAGGTTTTCCTGAAGAAACCAAGCATGGACACCACCATTTTCAAGAAAGGCATCCCAAGCACGACATTAAAAAGTAAGTGGAGGAAGTTGCTTCTGATAATCCAAAAATTTGCTACTTGTGAAGGAAGGTTTGGATGCATGTTTTTCTATCATATTCGGCTGCTAATGAATTTTCTTGAAGAAAATGAGATAAATCTTCCACATTTCTTACTGAATAGTCTAAGAAAGATGTCAGGGAAGGTTCAAAGGAGAATTCAATTCATAGATAATACAATGTATCACTATGGTCTAGTCAAAATACTTGTTGAATTTTATCTCCAAAACATAGGTGATAATTGGGAAAGCTTTTTAGTAAGGAATCACTTTCAGGAAGATACTCATGGGCAGCCAAATAGCAGCAGACCTGAGAGGGGAAGGAAAAGAAAAATTGATATGACACTGGAACAAGAACCACAACAGTCACAAAAACTGTCAGATGATGACATCCCTCTTGCAGAAATTTTAGAGAAAATAAACAAAAGAGATGTTAGAAGAAAGAAAGTCAGTAAAGAGACAAAGATTTCACCTCAAACAAATCAAACAAAGAAGCCTAAAACAGAAAGGAAGAAAACTCAAAAGACCTCTGTCACAGGTCTAAGAAGGAGTACCAGACTCATCTTAGCAAAAGAATTACCTTCAAAGAGCATAGAGCATATCAATGAAGGAACAAAAGAAAACTCAGAGACAAAAGAAGATTGAGCAATTTCTCCGAGAACATCTCCAAGAGTTTCATCACCAAGGTTTTCATTACCAACTTTCACCTCACCTCCTCAGAGTCCAAGACGAAGAACATCAGAAATTAATCCCGTGCAGCAAGAGATTTATGATTATATTGAATCCCTGGAGAAAAGGGATGCAACAAGAACATCAATTCCAATTCAAGAGGAAGAAAAAGTCCAGTTTAGTGAACCACAAGAACCTCCAGTAATCAATGTATTAAAACAAGAAATCTTCGAACTGGAGACATTAAAAATGAAAATCAAGCCTTGAAAGCACAAAATGAAATCCAAATAGCTAAGAGTGACAACCTCCTTTTACATCTAAGTCTGTGGTTTAAGAAGAGAAAGAAAATGAAGAAGAAAAACAGGGCTTTACATAGACAGGTTATAAACTTGAAATACAAGATCCTCATGAGAAAACCAAGGATGGCAATCATTGGTAAGAAAGTGAAAAGAATGAAGTTAGATGTACTGGCAGATGTGTCCAAGCAAATGCAGTAGTTCAACAAAGATATCAATTTTTTGTTTTGTATGAGGACATACAAAATCTTCAGTGTGGGGGAATGTAGAGTTCCATCAATGTTTTGATTTGACACCCTTTTTCCTCCATTTTCCTCTTTTCATCATCGCTATCAACTCAATAGAAGCAGTAAAACTATAGATTTTGATAAGGTAAAAACTTTCATATGTCTTATCTTTCACATTTGTTAATGTGCCTTATTATTATGTTAAAGATTGCATTAGCTATATAATTAACATGATTCTGCAACTATTTTACAAATTTGCACCTATCTCCATGGTTTGCAGGGTTTTGGTGCGCCAACGAAGCAAAGAAGCACATGGGCGGTTGAGGATCGATCCCCTCATGGATTTCCTCCTATTCGCTCAAGCCAATTCACTGAAGGAATCACATAGTGGCGCGGTCAAAGGCATAGGTCAAACACGTAGCAGCAGAAGTCCGAATGCATCACATTTCTCCGATTTTCTTTCCAAATAACCAATCGTCGAATTGTTTAAGTTTCAAATTTGAATAAGGATTGATTAAAAGACCTGTAGGCGTAGAAGTCTCAAACTGTTGAGCATGCATTTTATATATAAATATGCACCCTCTGTAAAGGATAACAAGAAAGTAATAGTTAATCTTTGAAGAAATTGTGTGAAACAGACCTTTGTTCTCATATTGATTTAAAGCTATCTTTCTGTTATTCGATGTGTATGTGAGCGTGATTTACACCTACTGTATGCGGAGGGCCCCTGCAGACAATCGATGTTTAGTTTATTTCATTTTATCGCTTTCTGTTAACACATTATCATTTCGTTCTAGCTTAGTTTCCTTACTTCACTATTTCATCATTTCGTTATAATTCAGTTAAATCTCGTTATTTCGTTTGCACTTGAATTTCATCACAGTCGTTTAATGGTTTAGTTTCTTCAATGTTTTTCGCTTAATTACACTTAGTGTTAAAAGATTGTTTACATGCTTTTAGAATCAGAACTTGTATATATTTTGTAGTTAGCGTTAGAAGATTACCTTCATGCTTTTCAGAATCAGAATTTGTATTTACTTTGCAGATAACTTTTAAAGGATCTTTTTCTTGCTTTTAGAATCATTTGAATTTCAATACTCTATTTTATAGCAGCAAGGTGTTTAGGATGTGAAAAGTTCTAAATTTACCACATCAGAAATCCCTACTGCTATTTCTGGTTTATTATCTCCTACTTGTTCTTTAAATTAACAAGTTTATTTAATCATATAAACATTGAAATAAACACAATAGCAACCCTCACAAATATACAAATCATCAACTGAAATAAACTGAGACAACACAAGGGACACCGTTGTTTTTGGACAATCGTCCTCAGAAAAACCCAATGCGGGAAAACCGGTGCAGCAGATATGAGGGTTTTATTATTAGTGCAATTTTTTGAATACAACTAGGGTGCCAGAAATGGCTCACCCTTCAGAGGTTTACCTTGGCAGAAGTACTTTGCTCCGGAGACAGATATTCCGGTTGATCAGCAACCAGATGATGATTCCCACAGTGACTTCGATTGTTCCTCAGTTGGACAACAAAAGCTGCTCCAAGCTTCTCTTTGGACTGCGTGACCCTCCAAGGGTTGCGTCACCCTCTATGGCTCTGAGTCTGCCTCTCAGCTCTTAGTCTGCCCCACGAAAACACCACAATGCAGCTCTTTCTGTCGAGCATCAGCTCTGCCAACCTTTGCATCATCTTGCCTCAGCTCTGCCCCAGTTTCTCGCCCTCCTGTGTCACAAGGGCTGGCCCCCCAAACCTCTGTGTCAGCTCTGGCTACCTCTGCACTGTCTCTCTGGCACTATCTCTGCCTCTGTGCTATGTATTCTTGGCCCTCTGTCGAACTGCCCCTCGCTGCAACAGATCACTAACTCAATTTCTCAGCAAACCCTGCCCTAGAAAATTAAATTGACTGATCAACTTGGTGTGTCTCCAACTAAACCTCAAGCCTCCTCTTATACTTTTCTTGTTGACGATTCAATGGCCGAGATTAAGTTCCTGATCAACGACTAAGATTAGATCTGGCTTGATCCTCGCTATTTGTAACTTTCTCACCCATTTTATATTAATACACATTAATATTTTAATTTTCCTAAGTTTATACTTAGGAACGCCATTATAAATATTAATTATTTTAATATCTCTCCATCTGGGTGGAATTTCCCCAAACGATTTCTGGGACTTGGAAATCTCATGTGTGTTAGCTTCTCCACCAATTTTCATGGCTAGAGGACATCCGATGCTATCGAAAATCAACACTCCCTCTTAGCAAGGAATGTGCTCTAGTAATGCTTCACCATGGAAACATCACACTGATCCTCCGCACTGGTACCTGTGCTGATGCTTGGCCTGCTGCCCCACATCCACTACACTGCTGCTTCCTGTACTGCTACCCATGACATTGCAACTGTCACATCTGTACTACAACTCCCTCTCTACATGTTGCATCATGCTGCTCATAACGCTACCACTGCTAACCGCTACATTGCAACTCAGTTACCAAGAAGTAAGTAATTGACTTCTCCCAACCACTGACAACTCGGTCAGTCTGGAAACCTTGTGATGCTGAAGCCACCTCTGCTGCTATCCTGTGCTCCCTCTGCTGCCATTGTGCTGCTGCAAACACCTCTGTGCCTCTTGCACTGCTGTAACCTCCACTGCGTTGCTACAAACTTTTGCACTCTAGCACTGCCTTGCCGCTCCATCACACCTTGCTCCACCCGATACCTGTCATCATGCTACTGTCGTTAAGGGCACCCTTAGCCGGATGTGATCCAAGAGTTTGGGCACCTCAAGGATCCTGCCCCTGGTATGTAGTCCTCCTGACTACAACTCGATGTCTCCCCACCTCTTCTCTAGAGGCGCATGAGCACTCATGGCACAATTGTCATCAGTCTCGATCTCTTTCTCCGTCTTAGCTGGAGTTGCATTTGAATCAGAAGCTTCTCCCTTACCTTTTTTCCTGGGGCACTGGGATGAATAATGTCCCAGCTCCCCACACTTGAAGCACTTGACCTTGGAGATGTCCTTCTTATTCCTCTTCTGAACCCCCTGCTGTCCCGCAGATGCTAGAGCCGCATCCTCCTCCTCCTCTTTCTTGACTCGAACTCCCTTACCACTACTCCCCGCCTTGGTCAACCCACTGATCTCTTCCTATCGAAGAGTTGCTCACATCTCCTCCCAACTGGAGAGAGTCGCTTTGCCCATGACAAACATCTCCCAGTCCTCGGAGATTGCATTCAGAGCAGTCCTGACCATAAACTCTGGATCTGGTGTAGACCCCACGAAAGTAATCTAGTCGCAAATTCCTTGCAAACTAAGGAGGAAGTGATCTATCTCCTCTCATTTCTGCGTATGATATGACCTCAGCTGATTCTCCAGCAACATCTTCTGCTACACGGAAAAGCCCTGGTATAAGGTGGTCAGGGCCTTCCACATCTCCCTTGCTGTGTTCTTCTCAACAATATGTGCTATGACATGATCTTTGACCCCATGTAGGATTATGCATTTCGCCTTCGCCTCGACCTCCTCATACTTCTCATTAACAACTGGGTTAACTAGGATAGCTACGGTTTTCAAGGCATAGTCTTTGATGCAATGTTTATCCAGGATTGCCAGGATCCTGGCCTTCCAGATGACAAAATTGGAAGCCTCGTCCAATCTGTCTTTGATCCCTTAATCTGTTCACTGCCATCTCTGCTCCTCTTTGAGAATCCCTCTAGAGTTTCGACTTCCCTCTTGGAAATCCTTTTGCCAACTGTCGTATCACTCCTCTCCAATCTTGCTTTGCCGCTACAACTCGAATCTGGATTTCTTGGCTAGAAATCCATCGAGGTAGTGCTTTCCTCTACCTTGGTTCCGTCTCCTTAGACACTGTTTTGCATAGATAGAAACAGTGTCCCACTAGCTCCTCAGATCACAATTCGCAAAGCTCCCTTAGCCCCGGCAACTGAAGAAACTGAGCCTTTCAGGCTTTGCGCAATCCCGACAAAGGCTGAATCTGCTCCTCCAGCCAACTGCGTCAGTCCTACTTGGCTGAGCAGGATGACATGGCTCTTCGTAAGCCTCTTCTGCCTCTCTGCCTCTGCGCTGGCCCTTCCCTTGGCTCGAAATGATGATGTAGGCTCTGCATCACTTCTCTTGCTGCTTCTGCTCTGGAACAACGCTGTCTCTCGGGACAGCTGCTTCTGCTGCAAATTTTCAGATTTCTGCTGGTGTCTTTAGTCCTCCTGTGATCTGCAATTTCTCTGATACCATGTGAAAATTTTTGAATTTACCACATCAGAAATCGATATTGCTAGTTTTGGTTTATTATCTCCTACTTGTTCTTTACATTAACAAGTTATTTAATCATATAAACATCGAAATAAACACAATAGAAGCCTTCACAAATATATAGATCATCAACTGAATTAAACTGAGACAACCTAAGAGACATCGTTATTTTTGGACAATCGTCCCTGGAAAAACCCAATGCAGGAAAACCGGTGTAGCAGATATTAGGGTTTTATTATTATGTAATTTTCTGAATACAACTAGGGTGCCAGAAATGGCTCACCCTTCAAAGATTTTCCTTGGCAGAAGTACCTTGATCCGGAGACAGATATTCTGGCTGATCAACAAATGGATGATGATTCCCACAGTGACTTAGATTGTTCCTCAGTTGGACAATGAAAGCTGCTCCAAGCTTCTCTCTGGAAATGCATGACCCTCTAGGGACTGCATCACATTCTATGGCTTTGCGTTTGCCTCTCAGCTCTTAGTCTACCCCATGAAAACACCACAATGCAGCTCTTTCTGCCCAGCGTCAGCTCTGCCAGCCTCTGCGTTTGCTTGCGTCAGTTTCTAGGCCTCCTGCGTCACCAGCGCTGGTCCCCCAAACCTCTATGTCAGCTCAGGCTGCCTCTGCGCTGTCTCTCCGACTCTATCTCTGCCTCTCTGCTATGTATTCTCGGCCCTCTGCTGCACTGCCCCTCGGTGCAACAGATCATTAACTCGATTTCTCAGCAAACCCTGCCCCATAAAATCGAATTGACTGATCAACTTGGTGTGTCTCCAATTGACCCTCAAGCCTCCGCTCATACTTTTCTTGTTGGCGATTCAATGGTCGAGATTAAGTCCCTAATCAATGGCTAAGATTAGATCTGGCTTGATCCTCGTTATTTAGAACTTTCTCCCCCATTTTATATTGATACACATTAATATTTTAATTTTCATAAGTTTATACCTAGGAACTCCATTAAAAATATTAATTATTTTAATATCTCTCCATCCGGGTGGAATTTCCCCAAACGATTTATGGGTTTTGGAGATCTCATGTGCCTTAGCCTTTCCACCAATTTTCATGGCTAGAGCACATCCGATGCTATCAAAATCAACATAGGATAGGTTCATAATTTTAGAATGATTAACATAAGATGTTTTAAAACGATACTCAATATAGATATGACTTGGTAGATTAGTCTAACAATAGCTTAACTTCCACTCATTAATTTGTAGAAATCTAACTTCTAATCTAATAGGAACTTAGATAACAACGAAAATCCCCAAAACAAATATAACCATCATCTTACAAACTGAAAGAAAGGCTTCTAGCATATATAGTGCACTTGCATTTCATAAGTTTACCAACTCCAGTCAATAATTTATGCTTGCAATTTAAGAACATTAAATTGACCAAAGAGGCTGTAACGACTGTTGCTCATAAACAATTATCTCAAAATAAATTGCACTGAATATTTTGAGATAGATTAAATAAGGGAAACCATCTTTAAAATCTTTACAAGAGACAGTCAGGTACTTTAAGAGAAAAGAAACAGATGGATATTTGAGTCAAATTTAGTTTGATTATTTTAGCATAATTGCTTGATAGAATCCTCTCCTGAATGAGTGGTGAATGAGATAGTTTAACTTAATTTAACAAACAATGAGCAGTGACTTTAATAAAGTTAAACGCAAGAAAAAAACTTACTGATAAATACTTCTTTCTTTACAAGGGATTCGGTTTGAGTCTTTTAGGTTTAATTATATTTGACTAAATTTAATGTTTTTTTCTTTTCTAAAAGCATTTGGAATTCTACTTTAAGAATTTTTTTTCCTACATCTCTGTTTAAGATTTGCAATGTATTTTATCATATTTAGTCTGTTTGTGTGAACCAACGCCATGTTAAATAAGGTTATTTTGAAGTAGGCTATAATCATTTTGTAGATTTGCTTAGTTCAACCAAAATAAGTCAAAATTTATCGTTAACAAAAATATTAGCAAGGCACTGAATATAGCCAGCTCAAATGTTATGCCATGCAAATTATATTTTATGTTAGGTCATTTATTTAGTTCTCTCTGTTACTTGTCATTCATTTCGTGTATGGGCCAAGTAGTTTTGTGGCTTTCGACTATTAGACACTTTGAGGCTTAGTATGCCTCTTGTGAGACTCGAACCCTAACAAACCTAGTTTATATAATCACACTTTATAGTTTGGGCTAGCCCTAGGATGTCTATAGCAAATTCTTTTTTGTTTTTATCTCTTTTGTCTCTAGTTGGAGTAAGTATCGTTTGTTGAAGGCATCACTTGCTTCTTTCATTACAATTTGTCAAATGGGTTGACATGGTACTTGCTCAACAATTTACATGAAGCAATAGAATGGAATCAACTTGGGCAAAGGTGTTGAGAATTCTCAATGAGTGGATCGGATCAACCATCTACAACCCTAGGATTCCAATTGTCTTCAAGGTTGTGTAATTGACTTGAATTAACGACCATTCCTTGACTTACGGGCTATTGTCTACCATAGAATGGATATTGGTTATTATAACCACTATCATTTATAAACAGATCATAAGGTCTGACAAATTGTAACACATGATGAAATGTAGCATATAGAAGAGTTGTAATAAAGCCTTATAGTATTCTTTGAGTGTTAGCTCTGGATAGAATATTGTTGGACAAAACTATGTCTCGATATAACTGTGTATTTGTGGATTCTATTATATTTTGCACTTTTTTTTGTAAGTGGTGTTATGCTCTTTTGATTTTGCACTTGATCCGAATGATAGTCTATCTTATAGTCCCCTGAGCTATCTAATTCTTTTTCATTGGTATTAGGGAAGGCAATAAGATTTGTGATAACTGAAAGATATCATAAGAATTGGTATTAGAGCCGACACACTGTGTCGGTACTGGAATATCAAGAGTTTGCTAGTTTTTGTAGCATCATATCTGTTCTTGTCACGAAATTTGGTGGAGAGGCTAGAATGCATGAGATCTCCAAAACCTAGAAATCATTTATGGAAATTCCACCTAGAGATGGCTTAATTAAATAATTAACCTATTTTTTATTTTTTCTTAAGTCTAAACTTAGGAAAACTAGTTAATTAATCAGAATTAATTAAGTCAAGGTGAGAATAGTCTAGAAACTCACATGGATTGACTTCAAGATGATCCTAGCCTTTGATTAAGTTTTAATCTTGGCCATTGGTGCTCCAAAAGAGTATTATAAGAAGAAGTCAATGGGCACTTGGAGAAGACACCCTAGACACTTGGAGAATTCAATTTTCTAGAGTAGCAGCAATTAGTTGCCAGAGAGTTCGAGCTTCAGTGAGGGGCAGAGACAATGATTTGGAGGACGTTTTCTAGATCTGGAGAGGCAACAACAAGAGGCTGAGTTATTCCCAGTGGGGCAGTGCAGAGGATTGCGTAGTTGCTTCAGAAGAGCAATTCAATTTGGCTGGAGGAAAATTCGATTAAGCTCCCAGAGGCTGGGAAAGTCTTCCAAAGGGATAGAGAATCAATTTCCTCAACAGAGACAAGCAAAACGACTTCATCAGAGGTAGTTTTGGGCTAGACGTCCAAGGGTTTGCGCAAGCACTACGCAAAAGCTGACACAGAGGGTCCAATAGGACGAGTTTTTTGAGGTAGAGTTGTGTTGTGATTGCTTGTGGAGGAAGGGAAATTCCCTTAGATAATTTTGGCTAGATTTTCTTGTTGTTTTGGTTGCTAGTTGGGCATCCATAGATTGTACTAAGATTTCACTCCTGCATAATAATAAAACCCTCAGCTGTTGCATCAATTTTTCCAAATTGGGTTTTTCTGGGGACATTTGTCCAAAAATAACGGTGTCATATTTGTATGTGTGCTAATTTTTCTCAGATTCTAGTGCTATTTTTCTCCCGCAGTATTTGTTTGTGAAAATCATAGTGTTTGCTGTAGCAAACTACAAATAAATTGTTAAATAAATTAACAATCAAGAAAATAATTTCCAATTGCTGTGATAGATTGAAATTTTCACATGGTATCAGAGCGCGAGTGATCAACCGAGCAGCCTAGAAGCGGAGAAGGGAATTTTATTGTTCAGTGGGAACGACAGGCCGAAATTCCTAGAGTCTGCACAGTTCATTCACAGGCAGGCCGAATTGCTGGGCCAAAAATTTGATTTTCAGTTGCAGGTTGGCAAAAAAGTCGAGTTGCCTGAGATAGTGATTCTAGCAATCAGAGGGAGCAGTGACTACTCAAATTTTTGCTGAGTAGATTCCTTGGTTAGACGTAGAGGGTTTTGCAGTAGTAGAATCAACATCGGGTGGAAGAGAAATTACACACACAAAGGGAGATTTCTCTAAGAGGGTTTCTAGGCAAGAAATCCGATTTTCCCAGTTGCAGATTGGCAATAGCAACTAGCAAATCTATGCATTCCAAGAGGGAGTGCGAGTAGCAGAGAAGCAGCCGAGCAGAAGAAGAGGGAGCTTCCAGATCAGATCCAGATATGGCCACAACAAGGCTTAGAGATCAAGATAGGTTGGATGGAGCTTCCAACTACGTCATCTGGAAGGCTAGGATGCCCTTCTTTCTAGATGAATATGGCCCGAAAGCCTGTTACCCACCATTTTGTGGGTGATATCCTTAGGAGAAATTTTTTCTCCAAGATGGTCCTCAATCGGTAGCCAATAGCCCCTTGCAGCCACCAACTAGCTCATAGTGCCATTCTTTGTCACCTGAGCCAACCAGGTGGTCCCTCACCCATCTGTTATGAACATATGTTTGAAGGTGGGCCTCCCAAACCTAAAGGTATGCCTCGTCATTTGGTAATTGAGTATTGTAGTTTGCTTATCATGGACACTTCTGAGCATGAATTAATGGGAGGGGATTCAGAGGAAAGAGTGGGTTAGGTTTGTGCTCTTGTTTCCTAGACCTCTTTTGGATGTTAACCTTGGACCCTAGTCTCGTGGTATCTCTTTTACTGACCCTTGGGCTTTAGGGATGCTACTACATGAGAAACCCTGATTTTGGTTGCGTGGTCCTGCTCCCTTATCCACATATATTACTCCCCTTCAACTCATTATTTCCACTCATTATAACCCCATTCCACATTCCTCCACTGGGTCCACATCGGCTTAGCATTCCCCTTCACCTTGCCCACACCTTTGGTCGGGCTTGGAATGATGCTCAGGAGGTTGCTTTATGAACCTTTCAACTCTACTTTCATAGCCCTAATCCCAGAAAAGGAGGATCCTTCATCTTTTGAGGACTTTAGGCAAATATCGCTTAGTAATTGCATCTACAAAATAATTGCCAAAGTAATAGCTGCCAGATTGAAACCGATCCTTTCAAGGAATATTTCAAAAGAACAATTTGGATTCCTGGATGGCAGATAGATACATGAAGCAGTAGGAGTGGCCTAGGAAACCATTCACAACATCAAAAAAAGTAAAAGGAAAGGCGCGGTAGTGAAAATCGACCTCTCAAAAGCCTATGATCGGATTAGTTGGCTATGTCTTCGAATGTTGTTGACACACTTGGGATTCCAAGTTGAATTTATAAACTGGATTATGGGTTGCTTGAACAATGTTAGTTTTGCTATCCTGATCAACGGGGCGACATCCACATTTTTCCAGAGTCAAAGAGGACTGCGACAAGGATGCCCACTATCTCCACTTCTCTTCCTGTTAGCAGTAGAAGGACTTAGTCAAATGTTACTGGAAGCGAGGAGAAGAGGAGACATACAAGGAGTAGAAGTGGCGGTCAACCTATATGTAACTCATTGTTCGTGGATGATATTCCCCTATTTAGTAATGGTTGTAGAAATGAAACAAAGGCCTTAAAACAAATTTTAGATCTGTTTCTCAAAGCCATGGGTATGTGCATTAATAAAGAAAAATCTTCCATAATTCTGGAAGGTTTCAATAGGATGGAAACCAGAAATATTGCAGAGGATTTGCCTTTTGAAGACAAGAAGATGGCTGACAGTTTCAATTACCTCGGGTTCTTTTTAAAGCCTCACTTGTATAGAAAACAAGATTGGTATTGGCTCCTGGAAAAAATTGAAACCAAGATCAATCATTGGAGCTTCAAATGGTTATCTAGAGCTGGTAGATTAGTTCTTATAAAATCTGTATTAATGGCAATTCCTGTATACTCGGTGGCGCTTACCTGGGTTTCGAAAGGAATTCTGGAAAGGGTGAGGTGAGTGTGTAGTAGATTTTTGTGGGCTAGCTCTAAAGAGGAATCGGTCCTCCCCAGTGGTGGCTTGGGACAAGGTGGCTAGACCTAAGGAATGGGGTGGATAGGGTATAAAAGACCTTACAACGTTTGGACCATCCCTACTAGCAAAGTTGGGATGGAGACTACTAATGATGGAAAATTTATGGACAATGGTGGTAAAAAGAAAATATAGTGATCCCACCCCTCTAGATGAGTGGATCAGGCAGCTGGACAAGAAAAATGTTCAAGCCTCAGTAGTCTAGAAAGCAACTCTAGACGCTATCAAAATTATTGAGCAAGGACTCTCCTGGCAGGTTGGAAATGGAGAACAAGTAAGAATAGGGAAGGATCCATGGGTGGGATGCAACGAAGGCTTTTCACTATCTCTAGGCATCATTAATCAACTTGAAATAAGAGGTATCCATCATTTAAGCCAGATTGAAAAAGTCAGCCATTCCTCGATATGGGGCCAAGCATGGCTATCTGGAGCAAATCTTAACCTTGATCAACAATGGAAGGGGGAGTGGCAAGTGCAACATTTCACCAAGGCATTGTCAAGATCTAATGTTAGGCTCAGAGACGGACTAGACCGGCTAAGGTGGGCATATGCCCCTACTAGTAATTACTCCCCAAAATTTGTATACAAATTCCTTATGTCAAAAAAGGGATGGGGGAATCCAGAGTGGTGGGTGAATCATATCTGGAAGCTTAAATGTCCAGCAAAAGCAACAATGTTTTTTTGGTGTATTCTTCGGAATAAAGTTCCTACTTGGGACAATCTTTAGAAGAGGTTTAAGATGCGGGCCCAGGTTGGTGTTCATTGTGCAAAAATGATGAAGAATCGATACATCACCTATTTCTAAAATGCCCCTTCAGTAGCGCAGTGTGGTTGGAAGATCGGAGGCTCCTAAAGAATGGCAAGAAATGGGAGGGGGAAGTCTTAAAAGAGATATGGAAAAATTGGTGGAAGGACTCTCCAGAAGGGAACTTGCGTAATTTACTGTTAATAATATCTTGGGGTATCTGGCTGGCCCAGAACATAAGTATCTTTAAGGACCTGATTCCTTCATCAATGCACATTGCTATTGAATGTGCTGCAATTTATGTGAGTATCCCTGAGCCATCTCGGGAATCAATCACCAGGGAGATAAGGGAGGAACAGATCAAAGGAAACATCCCTTGGGCTTATTTTGACGGGGCATCCGATCAAAGTAATAGATGTGGGGCAGGCATGGTGATTCACATGAATGCACAAAGATGCCCAAAAGCCTCAGTGGGGCTGGGCGAAGGATCTAATAATTATGCAGAACTCCAAACCTTAAAACTCCTTCTCTGTTGGCTCACTCATCTGTGCATTTCTTTGGTTCAGATTTTTGGGGATTCAATGAATGTTATCAAATGGTTCAATGGCGAGAGTAGATGTCAAAATTATATTCTTTCTCCTTTGTTAGAAGAAGCTAAATATCTTAAGCAGTTTTTTAATGATATTACTATATGTCACATTTACAAGGAACATAACAATGCAATAGACCAACTTTCTAAAGCGGGTGTATAATAGTGTTTGGACTGTTGGCGCAGAGAAGAATCCGAAGATGAAGAGATCCATGTGTCGGATCTGCCTCCTTTTTGAGATCATATACAGAGCCAAAGTTTAATTAGCTCTTTGCTCAAATTTCTTTTTGGTTAATATGCTTTTTCAATGTTGGACACTTGTTTGGGCTGTTTTCCTCTATGAGGAGGCCCGAGAATTTGGTTCAACGATCATATTTGCATATTGAGGTGGAAAAGTAAGAGTTTTTTTTTGCTTACCAACTCAGATCAAACTCTATGTTTTGATGAAAAACATACAGTTCACCAAATGCTTGAATGCATATACTATGTAACTTTTTATTGCCTTAATAGAAGTTTGATTTTTTCCTTGGAAATATAATAATATAATATATTATATATATATATTATATAATATATATGTTTTTTTTTGAATTATAAAAACTATATAATTAAAATATATATGTCCCTTACGTTAATGACAAAATATCACCATGAATTGGCAGAGTTGGACCCGTTGAGTACTCCATGAGATTTAACATTGTTTGACTAGATTGCCAGATAGGTGTCAGCACAGTGGGTGTGGAATAGGGAACAAGGCGACGGGGGACTGGCACTGTTGGCAGCTGTCGACGGATCCAAGGCCGCGACGACGAACAAATTATGCTAGTGATGTAGGAACATGACGGATCGGGGTGCCGTGCTGAATATGTTGTGTATTTAGCTAATCTGCGTCTGTAGGTTTTGTATCGTGAAAAGTCGTTCTAATTGTTGAATTTGTGACGAATCTCTTAATGTGATTTGCCGGTAATGATGTCAACATTAGTCTGAGAGGTCAAGTCGAGTAAGCTATAGATGTCAAGGTAGTGGGCAACCATTGTAAACTCCAAAAGTTTGGGTACATCATCCACAAAAGGATTTACAAACTTTGCATCCCAACTTTTGACACTGTCGATTATTGCTGCACCCGGGGATTTGTGTATGTGATGGTGTTTGCAATAATCTATGACCATTTCTAAAATGTGGCTCGAAATGTTTTGTAGACGAATGTGTGTCTCTACCTTCCCACCTTCAATCGCCATCTTTAGCACATTCGACTTCAATGCAACAACTCTCTCCACCTCGAATAGTTTGTCATCTGAACTCTATAATATAACAATGTTATCATTATACTTGTCTGATGCATCAGCCATGGCCGACAATTAGTGTGGATATAAGTATGACGAAGCGTGAGAGATATGATAAATTTGAGTTGAGAATGTCTTGGTAACCAAAATTGTACAATTGATGACTCCCAACATACTAGAATTTATTCCTCTTTGTTTTGTCCAGGGTTTAATACATTTGAGAGTATTTCCAAATTTGCTAAGAGGACTAATATCATTTAGCTATTTTATTGGAAAATGTTTCATATATTTATAGTGTCTTATCCATCCATGAACGCTATGTTCAATGATCAATCTCATCATCGTTATCTCCAAACTAGAATGAAAATTTCTTATTTGGATCCAATTTCTTTTCATGGTATTTTAAAAAATGGGTTTTGAGCTTTGAATAACTCAAATCAAAAGAAACATCATTAATTTTGCATTCTCTTTACTTGTGTGATTGAAAGTATCTATGGATTGTTCAACACCAACTAGAATTTGCACCTTATGTATATTCTGTTTATTAGACTCGTTTTCTATTTGATGCCTTTTTTTTAGGGAAGTATCTAACTCCATCAATCCCTGGTTTGCAGTGTCAATTTTATCATCTTCAACAATTACCAAATTAGTAGACTTATCTTTATTATTTTCATCTTCCGTTGTCATATACCCACTTCGATTATCAGCTTCATTTAAGTCACCCTGAGGAGATCCTAATTCAACATGTTCAACACCAATTTCTTGATTAGAGATTCTTTATTGTTAGTTCTTTTTCATGTCAATGTCTTCTTCCATTGTAGGTGTTGAATTTGGTGTTTTGAAAGCCTTTAATGATTCTGCAGATGATTTTTTTATTTGTTGTATTTGTTGAAATGCTTCTCCATTTTCATTTAACAGTTTAGATTTATGGTATTCACTTGATTCCATGATTTCAGGACCTAAACATGGCAGATTGTGCAGCGGATAACATCTAGAGGATCGGATGGCTCTGATACCACTGAAGCGACAAAACTTAGAGTTGTTTTGCTTTAAATGTAAATACACAATGTATTGTAGTAATATTTTTATTAATAAGATGAATAGTAAAAAAGGTATGAATGTTACAATGAGGGCCTGCTTTATATGCTTAGGCAGGTGTCCCTTCATCATTGAGCATGTCTTTTTAAACATGCCTTTTCATTTAACTAATGACCATTAGTATAATCATTATTTTGATTATTTATTATTTACATTTATTTGTCTTTACTTTATTTTATATAAATTATAAATTACATAGAATTTTTTGATGCTCTTGATCTTCAAACTATCCCTAGAGAAGAGAATAGTTAGGCAGATTAGCTTGTTGTTGCTGCATCTACTTTTCAGTTATCTGATGAGTTGATAAATGATAAAATAAAGATGAAAGTATTTTTTAGGCCTTCAATCCCCGATAATGTTGAGGTTTGGCAGGTATTCAATGATGATAGTCAAGTTCAAGGTTACTTGGGAGCAGGAGCAACATTTTCAGAAGCTCCTGGTGTGGGAGCGAATTTTTATATAATATATATATATATATATATTTTTATATTTTGATGCATATATGTCAACAAAAGCATATAGAGATGAAAATTAGATATACAAAGCATAAAAAAATAGATTGAACCATATAACATCAATCATCTAGAAGTTATAATCTTCATCAACCACATCCACAAGTTAGTAACATACAACATATTGAGTCTCATGATTCATCAATCTTAAAGTTTCAAGCTTTTAAAATTCAATACATAACGTTTAACATCATTGATTACCAAAGTTGTACTTGTAAGCTAAGTGTAACCATTACAACAAAGAATATCTAACATGAAATGAAATGTTATAAAATGAAATGAAATGAAACAACTTTCAACTTTCACGAAGCATCATATTCATAATTCAGTACCAATGAGTTAGAATTGCCAACTTCAAACTTAAAACTTAAATTGTCATATATTGTTTACAAAAAATATCATAATAAATCTGAAAGAGTCAACAATGATAAAAATGACTAGAAACTAGAAAAGACATGTAAATCTATTATCTATTGCGAATGCTTGGCCTCTTTCTACCACAAGAAATGTCTAATTTGTGAGTCTTGTTGGAAAATTAGGATCTTTGTCATTAATATCACCCTGTAAGCATTAACATAAGATAGAAAAAAACACAGCATGTCAAGTCAAGATTTCGTTTGAGTGATGGGTACATTTTTAGTAGGGTCATGATAGAGGAGTTCGACAACCAATGTCACTAACATTAAGGTACATAGAGGGATTGGTGCTCTTGATTAAATACGAGTTCCATACCCTAATACAAGACAAAATCTAATGGAAACATTGCAATCTCCCCAATCCTGAAATCCTGAAAAACTGATAGGTCTACTGAATTTTGAATGAGATCTAAAATTCTACCTTCTCCATATGAAATCCAATGAGGTTGGAACCACTCTCAAACATCCCGAGTCATTTCATGGTAATGTGAAAATATCAAGTAAAAGGATGAAAATGAAGATTAAGGAGAATGTCACTTTTACTTTAAGAATTTAACATTAACATGAATCACATATCAATACTAGGGCCATAGGCTTGATCATTAGGCTGCCCCACTAAAAAATTATTTGTTTCTTTGAAAAAATTGCATTTGGTTATTGCAAAAAAAATTACAAAAAAGGCTAGAGAGCGAAAATTTCGCTCCCAGGGTCGCTCTCGAAATTTGCTCCCTGCGGGAGTGATTTCGGGAGTGCGCTCTCGGGGTCGCTCTTGAATGGAGTGCGCTTTGGGAGCGGGTTTGAGGGGGTGAGCCGCTCCCCCGCAACCCTGGTCAAGTTATTCAATTTCTAAATAAGTTAGGAGAGTTTGAGGATTTTGAATTTGGCTATAATATTAATGTGAATGATGATGTAGCGAACCCTACTCCCAAGGGTCAGGTTGCTTTGGAGCGCCTCTTTGATAGGCATGATGCCACAAAGAAGGAAGAAAATAAGATGGATCCAGGGGAATTCATTGAAGTAAATATTGGTGCCTCTGGTGACCCGAAAATTGTGAAAATTGGTGAAGGTACTAATGATGAAGAGCAGAAAAAGTTGATTGGTTTACTTCATGAATATAGGGATGTTTTAACATTCTCTTATGATGAGTTAAAAGCTTATAGGGAAGATGTCATGGAACACACTATCCCTTTAAAAGATGAAAATGCTAAACCTTTCGCCAAAAACTTAGGCGAATAAATCCTTAGTTGGCCCCCTTAGTTCAAAAGGAACTTTCAAAGATGCTTGCAGCCGGTATTATTGCACAAACTAGGCATTCAACATGGTGTTCTAACTTGGTGATTATTAGAAAAAAGAATGGAACGATTAGACTTTGTGTTGATTTTAGAAATCTTAATCTGTCATGTTAAAAGGATAATTACCCTTTTCCATACGCGAAGACCATGTTGCAAAGAGTAACGAGTTCAAGAATGATGTCATTCCTAGATGGTTTTCATGATATAATCAAGTCTAGGTTAAGAAAGAGGATTGACACAAAACTACTTTCACCACACCATGGGGAGCATTCAAATACATCAAAATGCCTTTTGGATTAACTAACGCTAGAGCTACCTTTCAAAGGGCTATGGATTATGCCTTTAAGGGTTTAATTGGTAAAATCATTGAAATATAGTATATATCAAGATGATCTTACAATTTTTTCTAAAGACGGTATTAATCATATAGATAATCTTAGGAAAGTTTTTGATAGGTGTAGAGAGTTTGGAATCTCCTTGAATCCTGGTAAATTTGTATTTGGAGTAACTGAAGGGAAGTTGCTTGGTTACATCATCTCCAAAAATGGGATCAAGATTGACCCTGAAAGGGTTGAGTCAATCCAAAAGATTCCTCTTCCTCATAATCTTAAATCCCTTCAGTCTTTCCTTGGAAAGATAAACTTTCTTAGGAGATTTATACCAAATTATGCATAGATAGCCAAGCCTATTCAAAGTCTTCTGAAGAAAGATGCAAAATTTTTATGGAAAGAAGATATTATAAAGGCTTTTCAGGAAATCAAGGGTGCTATCGCAAAAGATGTTATTCTAGTCAGACCTGATTATTTAAGAGAGTTCATGGTTTTTTCTTTTGCTTTAGAGGATACAATTGCTATGTTCTTGTTACAAAAGAATAAGGTGGGTCACGAGCAACTTATTGCTTTCATGAGTAGGCGCTTTAGAACTCTGAGTTAAATTATACTACCATGGAAAAGCAAGCATATGCCTTGGTCAAGTCTTTTAAGCACTTTAGGATTTATGTGGGTTATTCCAAATTCATTGTCTTTGTACCACATTCTACCATTAAGGATCAATCTTTTAAAACTCCAACTCCGACACCGACTCGGCGGAGGGTCGACTTCGATTTTGACTCCGACTCGGTATCGACTTGGCTGGCTTGATTTCAATGACTTGGCCGCTGTAAAAAATACATTAAATATTTATTTTTTTATAAAAAAACATAATTTTAAAGATTTTCATTCATGTTTCCAAACACA